>JABUQX010086836.1:17500-27500 GCA_015478945.1 Trachelipus rathkii
AAAAAAGTTGTCAAAGATTTTTGAGCGGGAGAGGGTGAGAATGCGGACCACCGGTTACAGTTTTTTTAACGTATTTTTTTTAATCATTATTGACTTTTTATTACTTATTTGATTTAATCTTTAATATGATAAATAATTTAAAGGTATAGTTAAGTGAAGAATTAAAATATAAAATGGAATGTAATACGTAAATAGAGGAGATTTAAAGACAGAGTGGTCCAGATTCACGCCCCTCAATCGGTGGTCCGCTTCAGCCCGCAGGAGGTCGGGTGACTGGAGCGTGATATTCAAACACCGTTTAAATTAAAACTATTATTATTGAATTAAGCATTCTATTATTTTGTTTGTGTTGCTTATGATTCGACTGATTAGGGACTTTGATTTAAGAAAAATAAACAGATAAAATTCACATCCTCGATTGCGTTAGTCCGTGATATTTGCGTGTCCTTAATGAGGAGCTCGCCCGGGTCTTAGTTCGCCGGTGGCCTGTTCGTTGGTGTTGGTTAGGGTATCCTGTCTCTTGGTTGGGCGTTCTCGTAGCCCAACCTGGCGAGACCCTAAGGTAATGCCTAAGGTGGTCCGATCACCGTCCCTGCCGATGCTATATTATATATAGTATATATATTATATATATATATTAATATATAATAATTATATATTTTATATAATATATTATATATATATATATTATATTATATATAATATATATATATATATTATACTTAACCGCAGGATATGTAGTGAGTGGGTAATGATCTGCTTAAGACAGCGACCCACACAATGTTGACGACATGAAAGATTTCTCAAGAGTTCTGAAGAAATTGATAAGAATAACGAGGAATATTAAGTTGGAGATGCGTTTTTTTAAAAAAATTGTTTTAATCTAATGGCAAGCCTGCGTCTTCACTAGCTACAGTGGACTATAGAATGGATTCTTAAACACCGAGAGTGGATAATAGCTATACTAGAGTTCTTCTGGAGATATTGCGTGTGAGAGTCACGATGTTTAACTGTGTGTACATCACCTTTGAGTATAAATTTTTGCAGTATCTCGGCAGAAATGTGAATATGTAAGGCTGTCTATAGATTACCTATTACTATAGTAGTATATAATATTAAATATTATATTAGTATAGTTATATTTAGTATACGTCAGTATACTTAATAGTAGGGTGTATATTATATATATAATATATACTATATATATCTATATAGTATCTTTATATATATATAACTATCATATTATATATAATATTATATGATATATATTATATATATAGTATATTATATATCATATATAGTATATATACTATATATAAGTTATCATAGATATAGTATTATATATATATATATATATAATATAGTATATAGTATAAGTAATATAGTATATATATGAGTTATATCCATATTTAGTATAATATATATAATAGTATTAGTAAAGAGTATAGTTAGTATTGATGTATGATAGTATAGTATATATTATATATATGATATAATATATATATAAATAGTAATATATTATTATATATATATGATATTATATATATATATATATATATATATTATATAGTATCGTATTTTAGCCTATGTGTCATCTCAGGAATGAATAAACATTGAAAACAAAATTTTTTAAATTATATATATATAATAAATATATATATAGTATATATATACTTTATATATAATATATATTATATATAGTATATATATGTATATAATAATCATATATATATATACGTTAATATATATATATATATATCTATAAGTAATAGTATATATAGACGTTTTTTGAAATCAATGTATAAGGAACCCACCATGACTCACAGAGAAGTGACCACACTGGGTTGAATAACCAACTCCATGGGTGGGTCCTGGCTCATATATATATAGGCCCTATTTTTAAATATCAAAAATTTGGATGGCAGGATAATAAAGTATTCATATGTAAAAAATATAATAAAAACGCTAAATAAAAAGATTCCTATAATTCATCACACATATCAGAGGAGGAGAGCACCACACACACACACTATGTATTTAGTAATTTCGATATTCTTAAAGGGGTATTTAGAAAGTAAAATAGTTACTGGCTAAAGGGGAGATGTCGATAAGGATATGGCCTAACCTTTTAACGTGTTATAGACGGCAATAAAAGTACAGGAAAAGTGACAACAGTGAATGGATCTAATTGGGATAATCAAAGATATGGCGAAGAGATTGTGGGGTATGGGGATGTCAAAATTTGCAGATGGGAGGAGATGCAAGTATTACCTCATGTAAGCGCTTTCATCAGTGGGGGGACGAAAAACTGACAATATTCGGCTTTAAATATTTATCATAAGTTTCCGCTCCCCGCTGGATCATGTCATCAGTATTTTTCTTGCCAATAAGATTGAAAGCCTTGTCAGAGAGCAGGATAGTAATCAGTTGAAGGGAGGCAAAATTGTCGAATGGCATCTGGGAGGTACCTGGAACAGCTCCCGAAAAGAAGTGGCCATTTTGGTCTCTATCAGCGATGTCATTGCCAGTTACCCTACATGAGGGGGTCAACATGTATGAATTGTCTCTTACCGAATGGAGTAGCCGAAGAAGTTATGTATCAGCAGGATACCATCAGTGTTTTTTTGGAATAGGGTTTTAAGCACCTGGAGTGTGCAGAGCGAATCTGAATAAATGACATGAGTGGTCTTGGTTAAGAATAGAATCTGAGAAAGGACAATTATTATAACCATTAATTCTGCAATAAAAATTGAAGCATGAAGGGGGAAGGGTATGGGAGAGGTTACAGTCAGGAAAGACAATAGACGCACCCACACTGTCCCCTGTTTTAGAGCTGTTGGTAAACACTTAGTAAATTCAACTCATGAATCTTCGCACGAAATGAGGAATCAGAAGTGATGCCTTAACAAGGCAGCAGCGTGGCTAGATTTGGAGAGAGAGGTCAGGATAAAGCAAATGGTGGGAGCAGGGAATAAGAGAAAGGCAGCACCTTTTCCATCAGAATGTTAAGGAAATTAAGGATGTTATAAAATGTACTTGCAAATGACCAGTAAAGAGGATTCTGAGATATTTCCTACAGAATCGATGTCAGAGCAGACAGCATTAGGGTTTGAAAGCAAAGATAACTTGTGCATGTACAATTACCAAAATTACATTTAAAGTTTCTAGAATTAATTAGACATAAATGATAATTAACTGCCCTAATGTAACCATTTCCCAAAAGTAGCCCTTCTGCCCTAGAGTAGGCATTGCTTAATATATTTGCTTGTTTTGTGCATAACTTTCTAGAGTAATTATAATCTCAATAATATTGGCTATGAAAATATCAAAATTAATGTGCTTAATTTCTTTGGGTGTTGATAACTATACCACAGGTTATCAACATTAACCTCCTTGTAATGTCATTTCCTTTTAAATTGTATGCACTATAAACTAAGCTAGTAACCTAGTTGTAGGGTTTAAAAAATAAAATAAAAACGTGGAAGGTTTTGCAGAGTTCGTATCTTTACAATCGGTAGGCAAGTATTCTTTTACAATGTAACCTATTGCATTAATGGAAGTCTTGATAGACCCATGTGGCTTCTTGCTATCTTTTTCTAATTCAATACAGAAATAGTTAAAAGATAAAAAAGATAAATAAAAAAAAATGTGGTGTTTGCTAAACTTCAAGTGCTATTTGAAATCACAGAATACTCAATAAGCTTTTTTTAACTTGGCATTATCATTTCTGAAGTAAAGTCAAAGGATAAAAATCGACAGCAGAAACAAACTTCTTGTTTTTGGTTTTTGGAAACGACTAAAACTTTGCTTCGTCGTGATGGGAATTTTGCTTTGAAGTATTCCCCTTATCAGGGCTGCGGAGCCGGCAAATTTTTTTCCGGCTCCGACTCCGGCTTCCACATTTTAAAATTACCGGCTCCGACTCCCAGTTCCGGCTCAAGCATTTTAAAATTAACCGGCCCGTTCCGACTCCGGCTCCGCTTCCAGCATTTTTAAATTACCCGGCTCCGAACTCGGCTCCTGCTGCCGGCTGTTTAAATATGTTGCGGGGCTCCGACTCCGGCTCCGGCTCCGACCCCTAGTTATAACTCCTTCTCCATTTACAGTCATGAAATCATTAATTCTGATACAAAATTTTGAGGGTATGATGAAATTTAATGTTTGTTAATGACATCTTTATATTCAGCTTAGAATTAACTACTTAGAAAATATTTTAATAGAAAATAAGAATTTTAAGAAATACAGAAAAAGGATAATTCCACTTTTGTCCTAAATTTTAATATAATTCCTCTTTGAGCGATGACTGCCTGTACAGTTACGTAATATTATTTTAGTTATTTTTTGTTTCCTAAAAAGAATAAAAATCATATTTTAGATTCATCCTTAAGTTTAAAATAATTCCTCGTGAACTATTAGCCTGAACATTATATAACATAATTTTATTCAAAACAGATTTTATGATATGAAATATATATATATATATATGATCTTACTGTATAATATATATAATATATATATATATCATATATAGTAGTAATATATATAATATATAGATATATATATATATATATTATATAATATATTATATAATATATATATTTTATATAATATATATATTTATATAGCTTTAATATATATATATATTATATATATATTATATATATATATATAATATATAATATAAATATAATATATATATAATATATAAATATATACACCGTACTATATAATATATACTATTATATATATATATTATATATATATATATGATATATATATATATATAATTATATATATATATATATATATATATTTAATCCACTACCTCCTTTCCCCGGATTTCGCTTTGAAACAGCCGACATAATGTTAATATAATTTATTCAAAACAATTGTTCTTAAAAATAAACCCATCAATAAAATCCTCCTTTAAAGATGTCCTTAGATCCGATTTTATTATTTTAAAGCAGAAAATAAGCTCTTCACATTCAACTTGAATTGTTATTGTGCAAATGGCATCTTGCAAAATTTTATTCTTAATAATTGGATTGCCTCTTTAAATACCTGATAACTTTGATTTCCGTTCGATTTTCATTATTCCATCTAATGACTTATGGAATTCTACCTTTTATTTTCTAGAAGAATATTTAGGTTGAATGTCTTTACTGTAAATTGTCTTTTTAGTTTTTTAATCGCTTTTCTGCGGCGTCCAATTTTTCCCTATCTGGCAAATTTGACTTCTTCATCTTCATGCTGACAAATTCCTACAAGCGAGGATTTCCTGAAACTGCTGAAACTATCTGACTTCCGGCCCGATTTCTGTTCGATAGCGTTATCTTTTAAGTCTAGTTCACAAAAGAACACTCCTAAACTTTAATACAGATCTTCAAGTTCCTGGAAAGCTTCTAAAACAAAGATTGTCGACAAAAAATAATTTCATTTTCAGTTAACATTCTTTCCCTTCTTTTCATGGAATTTATTTCTGTGCTTTGCTAAAATCCGTTCTCTATAAAAATTTTCCTGCAGTCAGTTCTTCTGATTGAGTATTTTTTTTGTTGTAAAGTATGGGTGTTTAAATAATTCTTCGAGTGTTTCGTATTTGTTTCCAACGACTGTTCGTTGAGAGAAAGTTCAGAAGTACCGGCAGGCATCATACTACTACTATAATCTTTAAGTTGCAGAAGCCTTTAGAGCATAAGACATGTAACTTCCCCATCTGTCTCTTGACTAAGATTGCAACTTTTGCAACTTGATTCTTTAGAACGTCCATTAATTTTGGGGTACGTGCCGCTTTTGCTATTTGTCTCGCCCTGCTTATAAAATTTGCTCTATGAGCTATTGTGGATGACCATCAACGCACTGCTTCACACGATGCAAGTATAAAAGCTCCTCATCCTCCTGTTGCCAATGTAACGATATCGGGAACATATGTCTTTTCATTGAAGTTTTATCAAGTTTCATTCCTGACCACAACCTATTTACCTGTCTTCGTTTTGAACATTCAAAAAATCAGTATCGACCTTTACCAGCTTCCTGTTCCTGCACCCTCATTGTCCCTTATTTAATTTTTCAAATCGTACTGATCCGGTTTGATGCGTTATCTAACTAAGCTAATTACTTCTCTCTTGTTATTTCGAATTCTTATAAGATGTCAGTAACAAATTCTTGATATAATTCGCTGAACATTGTTGAGTCTTTTTTTTTTCTTTTACTGCTAACATTTTAGAACTATTGTTTTTATCTTCGTCCACATATATAAAATTAATGACAAAATAATTTAGCTTGCCCATGTGTAAGTATCCATTTTAAAATGCACAAAGCGTCCCTTATGCAATTTTTAGCTTATTTTTTTGTTTATTCTTCTTCTAAGACCTATTTTACAAAAATTTTTCCAGTCTAAAGGGAATTCCCAGCTTCTAAGCCATTCCCTCCACACAGTGGCTATTAAATTCCTGGTCCAGCGCAAAGGAAAACTAGATTCGACAACTATGTTGGTTCAGCGATGCCAATCAATTGTATTTTGAATTCCCTTTAATAACAGAAAAGTTAATTGCTGCAACTGAAAAGTTTCATTTTTAGTCCTGAGTTTTGATAATTTAAAGGTTTATCCTGATTACCTTAGCTTCACCTTTCTTTTTAACAATTGCAGTAATGTCTGGATGATAGCGTTTTAATTGTCGCATTAATTTAAAGGATCCAATAGATGTATTGTGACCCCATGCATGAGTAACTGGTAGTTAGGTAGACTCTTTGTGCATGATCGAACTGACTGTTTCCCATCAACTGTGTTAACTATTTCAAATTGACGAGTTAATTGACTGTTAGCTTTAAAGAGAACAACTAACTCAAATATCATAAGCTAATAGGAATTTTGGTTTAGTTTGGACATTGATTTTTCTAAGGATATTTAACTTAATTAATTAAAAGTTATCTATAGAAGTACCGAACCTTTTTTATTATTGAATAATAAATATACATATTAAAATTTCTGGAAAAAAGAGAATATATTATAAATAGTATATATTATATATATCTAATATATATATATATATTATATATATATATATATAATATATATATATATAATATATTATATATATATATTATATAGTATATATATATATATAAGCATATAGATATATATTAATTTCAGAACATTATTTATATAATAAATTGAAAATATTGAAACATTAGTATAAAAAGAAAATATTTAAAAATTATTAAATTCATATATAAAATATATTTTTTAATTTATATATGTATACATATATATATATAATATATATATATATATATATATATATATATATATATATATATATATATAAATATATATATATATATATATATAACACCTGTAGTAAATAAAAATTAAGTAAATTACTTAATTTTGTATTTGCCAGAGCCGAGCAGCCCTCTTTTTTTGCGGCTACCGACTGCCGGCTCCGGTCTCCTTAAAATTTCGCCTCTGACTTCCGGCGGCTCCAGATCCCCAAAAATTTCGCCTGCCGCTCCGCTCCCCGTTAACCCTCAAAGTTTGCCTCCGGCTCCGGCCTGCCAACCCAAAACTTCGGCCTCCGCGGCTCCGCTCCGCAGCCCTGCCCCTTATCATCATTTTAAACACTTTAAGCCTCATTTGAATCGTGTGAACTATGGTGATGTTATCGCTTATCACTTATCAGCAATATTTGTTATTGGCATAGTGTACGTATTAACTTATTTTTAATCTATGTCACAGTGTATTAATTATCTGTGTATATGATCGTTTTCGTTTTTATCTTTCGTGCTTACGCTCGATAAGAAATGCTTTTCCAGTTTTAGCACGATTCGTGCAATAAACGCGAACCGCGAACTTTCTCCCATTAAAGTTACTTTTGCTTACACACATTTGGAATCAGCTGTTGTGATGGACCACTTGGTTTTGGAATAAAGAGAAATAAAAAAAAAAAATACAAATGGTTTATATTACAAATAATTGATAAACTATTGTGATGGAGTTAATCGATTTGGAAGAAATTAGATTTAAAGCTGATTTTATTGAATGAAACATTCATCAAACAAAACGGATCTACCACGCCGCCATCTTACTTGTTTACATTTCTTCGTAAAAACGTGCTTAAGTTCGGCAAGAATGGGAGATAGCAAACTTAAGAGTAAATGAAATTTCTTATGTTTGGTGAGCATTTTTCACGATTTTGAGCTAAGTTTGAAAAAAAACGAACGCAAAATCGAGAATTTCTTACGTTTCGTAAGCACAAATGAAAAAACGAAAACGGCTTAAGTTATTTATTTCATTCACAGCGACACCAATCACTCACCAACACCTGTCCAGAGCAGTGTTGTCAGACGACATCGAACCATAATCTATGATCGAACCAGAGGGAAGGGGATAAAAAGATTGCTAGTAGAACCAAAGAGGTTAAACTTTGGTAGAGCGTTATTTACTATAAAACCATACTGGCCATCAAAGATAAGATTAGAAGAATTAAAAAACTTCTAAATATTCCTATTAAGGATAAATTAGAAAACTTTGGAAAGAACGGAAGTTAAAGTGACGTGATGTAGTTAAAGGGCTGAGAAGGGCATCTCCCCCGTTTTTAGGTAGAAGTTGAATAAGAGCACACCTCCATTAGAAAGAGAGGCTTGAAGTGGGAAGACAAAATCGAAAAAGTTTAATTAGGCAGGGTGCAAGTTAGGAAGCACAAATCTTAAGATCTACAGGAGGGATACCATCTGAGCTACATACGCTTTCTTCTTAAAATTGAGAGAAAATAGAATTAAAAACTTTGGAAGAAACTTTAATGTTATACACATAGGGGTTGGAGGGGGTGGAGAAGGAGAAATGGCTCAGGAATCGTCTATAAAGTGGAAATAGAAGCAAAGGTTTGACAGATAAGAGGAATAAGGGGACATAAAGTGACAGATGCCAGATTTGTCGCGAAATCTGGCAACCTGCCGATACATATATATCATTTTTTAGCGACTTTCTATTACTCGGCTACCTTCCTGAACCTTTTTTGATATTCTGGCACTTTTTAAGACTTTTTTGATATATATGTCACATTTAGCCTTTTTTGATATATTTTAGCCTTTTTATATCTGTCTGAGCCTTTCTGTCTCAGTACGTCACTTGTAGAGAACATTTGTCAGAGAGCTGCTACGCTCCTCACGGCACGCATAAGGTATGACAATATACTGTAAGAGATGTAGAGTGAGATATACGCGGCAGCGTCATTCACGTGTTCTGTAAAGACGAGATGTAGCTAAATTTAGAAGTTGTTAGGATAATTGACATAGCACAAATGCGTTAGTCTCTCCACACTGCAACGCACACGAGCAGTGTGAGTGAGCACGTAGCGTTCCAAAGTGCCTTTTTCTCAAGGATGTATATCGTGTGAGGAGCGACAGATTGCGAGACGGTCACTTAATCGCTTGGAAAAACCAAAATGAGATCGATCTAATACATGAGCACGTAGTAACGTGACAATACGCACCGAGTGTATACAGAGAGTCGAGTCAAGACAGTCGAGAGTCCCTTCAACTTCAAGGCTGTACCTCAGTGGGGCCGATCCGGAAGGCGAGAGAGAGAGCCATAGTATTGGTTATTTTAATTATATAAGTGATAGATATTATAGTAACTATATATATATATATATTATATATATATATAGTATATATATAGTATATATATATAATATCTATTGATGACTACGTCTCAGTAGCACACTATAGGTCATGAGCGATGCTATGCATGTACCATGTATAATATATAATATCCTCTTGGATGCATTATCTACCCCCAGACCTGGGGGTAAGGTTGCGATCACATCGGAAAAGAAAGCATGCAGAAGAATATACAAAAGTCGAAAAAGCCCAGCCTTACCCCCCCACCCCTTACCATAATTAGTGAGAACTCGTTCGCAGCTCTAAACTGATATTGTATTGGAGATATATATCTCCACGATATCATCACAATAATATGTGCATATGGTACGTCACACGA
>JABUQX010086836.1:35000-43983 GCA_015478945.1 Trachelipus rathkii
TGATTTCATCATTGACTTGTTTCTTACATTTTTTTTTTTAGTATTTTTTATGTGTTAAAACTATATTTTTGAGATGAGGATTGTTCATCTAATCAGTAATCAGTCCTTATGTATGAAGCTGAAAATAAAAATAGCGCTCCGGTGTTATTAATAGGTGGATCAAATGCACACTTAATTCAGAACGTGAGATAAACACTAAACAAACATAATACACACGATAATGCGACTAGGCTAAAATGTCGGTCATAGTGGATCAAGGAGCGTAATGAGTGTCTAACAGGCTTGGGCGCTTTCGTATAAATCCGAACTGGATCAGAATATCAACTCATATAAAACACCTTTGAGACAGGTGACAAGCACTATGGCGAGATATGGCACTCATGCAGTCGAGAGCGGTACCCGTTTTGCCATCCACACACACGTTTTAATTGGTACGATTGTAACTGTTTTCAAGTAAATTTATTCAAGCGTAGAACGTGGCATTGAACACCGACGAGTTTCATACAATAAAGTTCGTTAGCCGAACGTCTAGCTTTATTCAGCTCAGGTCAATCGTGTTTTGCCATCCACACACACCGTTTTAATTGGTACGATTTAACTGTTCAAGTAAATTATTAAGCGTAGACGGGCATTGATACACCGGACGAGTTTCATACAATAAAAGTCGTTAGCGTACGTCTAGGATTAAAAGATTTCGTAAAAGGGAAGTCAATATTTTAACTTAACGGAATTTCACATAATGATTGCCTTTGTTATTTAAATACATATAGTATTATGACCAAGTTTTCTTTTAAATTGACAAAAACATTCCTCCTCCTTCGAAAAATAAACAGTATTTATAAAAAAGACCTTGGATGTAGTAACGTATCAAAATACTGTATATGTATGTGCACTCTGGAAGAAGTGAATGATTTAGTACATAAATTAGAAACACGAAAGTTAAGTAATATGACCAAATCAATATACCGTACAAAATCTAAGTATTAAAGAAAATTACTAAATGGAAACGAAATTTTAATATAACTACAGAAATCACTTTTATAAGAGGAAATAGAAATTTAGCAGCTAAATCTGACAACTTCAATTATTAATTCCTAAAGATCTTCGATTTAAAAAAAATATATCATCAAACTACCAACGATACCCATAGACATTATATGACCGAGTCTATTTAATATAAATTAAATAATTAATTTTACTTTTAACTTTAAAATACTATTCAACTTTTAAGACAAATAGATTAAACCTATTAATTAAGAGTAATAATAAATTAAAAACAATTACATAGATTACCGATTTTATCACCACAAAAAAATGCAAATCTACATAATTATAAATCTTAAATAATGAAATATTCATAACTTTCACATTTAACATAAAATACAAAATACAACAGCAAAACATTTGCTTCAAGTATGCGATCTGTGAAATATTAAGTATTGCATACCTTGGAGCCCTTGAGAAGGGCCCAGCCCGTGAGTGGTGGCGATCTGTAAAAAAAAAAAAAATGTTCAAGCATTTTTATATTAAGAATAACATACCTTGGAGCATGTTCAAGCATTTTCAAATTATCTTGGACGTGTTTAACAATGGCTTCCAAGTACTGCCGACTATTTCCATTTTCACTGCGCGTCACTACCTCAGGATGAAGTGTAAAATCGGGGGCAAAATACTGGAAATATTCTGGCCAAGAGATTAAGACGAATTAATTTTTGAAATTTATTACAGCTGTCGTAAAATGCATTTTACACCCTTTCAATATTCACAATTAATTAAACAATGAAAAATTTTCAACAATAAAATATACATCACTGTTTTAATCTCGCTGAAACTCCTACAAGTAGTTTCCCCTAAAGCTTTACAGATCAGGTTTATGGACAAAATGACAGGATGGATAATCCTGAGCAGAAATCAAAGATTTACATAATTTCAGATTACCAGCATATACCTACCTGTTTCCAGGAATAGCCGATGAGAACTTTAACTTTTCTTATGAAACCTGAACTAATTTAACTCAAAAAAAAGCAACTCGACTTGAGAAACAATTTTGATTCAAAACTAATAATTCAATAATGATATCATAGCAGACTTATGTAACACAATAATGATTCAAATCCGGATAACAACCACTAACAACTTGTCCTAAATTAAATTACCTCTAATAAAATAAAATAGTAAATTACTTTATATATATATATATATATTATAATAATATAATATATATATATATATTATATATATATAATTATATATATATATATATATATATTATATATATGTTATACTATACTATAATTATAATTTACTCTGTATTTATCATTAAAGGTCTTCCTCCTTTTCGCCTAATTTGGGTTAGGTTGCGCAACTTACACTGAAACAAGTAATAAGGAACAGCATGACTTAAGTCGAAGGAAAAGGCTCCCCTCCTTACCCATAAGTAAGAGCCGTAAAGTAAAAAAAAATCAAATATATAATATTATAATAATATATATATATTTATAATATATATATATTATATATATATATATATATATATATTATTATATAGTATATATATATATATTATATATATTATATATATATTAATCACACGAAACAGTCAAATACATATAGCAATAATTCCGTGAACATAACTTCAATGATTCATATGCGCCATTTCCCCTATTCTAGTTACGATTTCATCAGGACATAAACCCCAATCCACGCTTGCTCATCGAATCAAATATTCAATCAAAATATAACATTGATGCTACAAACAATAAATATTAATTATACAAAAAAGACAAACAATAAACACAACCTTAACAACCTTAACGTTTGTATTTCACACACTAGAAGATTCAACTCTGTACAAGACTTTAAATATTAATCTCTTCTCCCCATCATCTATTTATATGAAACAAATGTGCAAATCGCTAGCCCCCCCGGCCGCGCCCGACATTATAATTATTAAAAGACAACTTAACTCGTTCTGAATCACGTCTTGTCTACTTGTACTTGAATGATCCTTATCATGTTCTCCAAGTCGAAATATTAATAGTAAACTAGAACAGAATTATCATCTAATCTCCTCATTCCCTCTAAAATAAGATAAGAATGCCTCTTTAAACATCTAAATCTTATACCAAACTTAAAAACTGCATTTTTGCCACAATCAGTATTTACATAGAAAACAACTTTCAACTTATTTACTCTCAATCTTTGCATAAATAATAGCAGAATATTAAAGAACCTCCGATGACATATGATAAAAAAAACAAAAGTATTTAACTTACATTTTACGCAGTTTTCCCCACTCGTCCTAACTAACTAAAACAATTGGAACACATAACAAGAAATGAACAGATTGGACAAAAGAACTCCAACTATGCCATCAAATGGAAACGCAAGTCATCTAACTTAAGACAACTTCAATTAAAATATTAACTTACTTCATACAATAGAAAGTATAGAAAAGCCCTGTCAAAGTGCTTCTACACTCAGGAGATTAAAAACTCATCTCAGGATCCCGATACTAGATTACAGTATTCTATAACCTCCCAAGCCTCCCTCATAATAATAAATAATCAAGTATGTACCGCGCAACATCATAGGCATCCCTACATAACAGCTACAAGCAACGCTCCTCAGCTTAACTAAAATTCAAAAACGAGGGCTACTTCTAACCTCAAAATAAATGCACCTCAACTCGGAAAATTACTGGCTAAACTACAGGATATATATTTATTATGTATTATATATATATATAGTATATACTATTTATAATATATATATATATTATATATATATACGTATTTCTATATATAACTATATATTATATATATAGTATATTATATATATATATATATATAATAATATTAAATTATATATATATATATATTATATATATATATTAATATATAATAGATAATTATATATTAGTATTATAGGTGGAGTAAGATAATTAAAGATCATGAATGTAAACAACGCATATGTGGAAAAGTGCTATTACAAAGCTAATTTATAATACGTTACTCAGCTAACATCCATTAAAGTTTTGGCTGCAAATATATTAATGTTCAGCTAATTTTCGCAAATTTGTCACAAAATAACCAAATGAATATTGAAATGGAAAATATTTTGATGAACCATGAGTGGTTGAAATTACTGTCAGAGAAATCAAAAAAGTTTGACGCTTAATTAACGTAAAGCTGGGAATCGAGGGACTGCGCATGCTCCTGCATAGACCATACCTCTCTCTCTCTAACAGTGTATGGACGCTGGCTGATGCTTTCCCTCTTGCTGACGTTAGTACGACTGCGATCTCCATTGGAGTTTATTGTCTTTCTATTAATAATTAGTGCGTATTTCATTCAGGTGGTATTTTATTGTGTTATTTTTGTTCAGTATATTTCATTTGGTTATCATATAGTGTTACGTAGGGCAAACAGAAATGCATCGGCCGAGATCAAACGACTTTTGCCCAATGTTTGTTGTGCCTGACACCTTTAAATATAATATGCTGCCGACATATGTGGACGTTATAAGTTATTATTTACATATACGACAAGAATTTTTAAGAGAATATAAACAGGAACCTGGTTTGGCTGATGTGTGTTCGTCGTTAGTAAAAGATTTCAAACGCTTATGGGGAAAAGTTCAATTCCTATTGTAACGGATCAACAAGAGATAAGATAAGAGAATACCATAAAAGAGAAGAGAATACCATAAAAAAAATATCGTAGTATTAAGAAGCCTTTGAAAAGAGAAAAGCTAAATTCTTCGAAAAAAGTGGTATTATTTAGATTTTAGAGAATCAGTGGAGAAAAATCTGTTTTGTACATGAAAGGACTATTTAATCTGTACTTCCAAATTAAAGTACCTGTAAGATGAAAGTTTTTTTTAACAGATTGAAGGACATTTCGGAGAACGGTAATTGGAAATAGACATTAAGGCAGGCAAAATGCTTGAAAAAAGTTTGCAACACAAAAAAAAGGCAGCAGAATGAAGTCAAAACGTTCAATTGCATGACAGTGAAGAAAAAACAGCTAATAGACTTTCTCCTTCTGTTATGGGACATATTTTGAATTCTTCAAGTTCTTCTGATATGAAGATATTGAATATAAAGCATGTGAAACGAAAAACAACTATAAGTCAAGATTCTCCTTCAGCTTCCAAATGTAGCAGAGGCTTGCGACAGAACTGGTGTTTCTGATAGGGAAGCAGCAATTTTTATTAAGTGCAGCTTTAAAAGATATGGTAGTAATTACCAAAGACAATTCTTCTTAGTAATCAATCATAGCAAAATCAGAAGAGAAAGAATAAAAACCCGAAGTAACTTGAAAAGGAAAAATGAGGGAAAACACTCATCTGAATATGGGATACGAGGCATTTAACCTAAATGTTTAAAGAAAAAGAGTGGGAGGATGGTAGAACTCTATATGCAGCCACTTCCACGTGGAGAGTTCTGGGTTGTTTTCACAAAAAAAAGAGAAGAGCTGAATGAAAAATTG
The DNA here is from genome assembly GCA_015478945.1 of Trachelipus rathkii. Lineage (NCBI taxonomy): Eukaryota > Metazoa > Arthropoda > Malacostraca > Isopoda > Trachelipodidae > Trachelipus > Trachelipus rathkii. The sequence goes on from JABUQX010086836.1 coordinate 40,493, forward strand.
ATAAATCTTAAAATGGCAGCCAAAGATTACGTTGCAGGAAGTTCAAATTTCACAGATGATTACACTTATAGGTAGCAGTTTTTCCGCATATAGGCTCAGAAAAGAACTAGAAGACAAATTGTAAGTACCGTAAACAACGCGTTTTGATACAGTATATAATGATACTATATATATATATATATGTATTTTATATGTATATACCAATAATAATATATATATAATATATATATATTATATATATTTTATAATATATATTTTTATAGGTCCCTACATGAAAATTAATGTGGATAATATATATAATAATATGTAAAGATGTATTAAATATTATTTATAAATATATAATATAGAGTTTATAGCCATATAGGACATTTATAAGATGTTGACCGGCAAGGAAGGTGTAGTTTTAATTTAGGAAAGTTTTGTTAGGTTTAAGTTAGGTTAGGAGGTTAGTTTAGGTTACCCAAAAATTTAATGTATTTAAACTAAAATTATTAATAAGAACAATCAATTATTGATTTTTTGCTCCTGGAGTCAATAATAATAATAGCATTACTATATATATATATTATATATAAATATATATATAATAATATATAATTATATATATATAATATATATTATATTAATCAGTACTATATTATATATATATATTATAATATATAGTATATATATATATTATATGATATTATATAATATATAATATATATATATATATATAGTATATTATTATATATAAGTAGCGGTACTTGTAAATAAATGTTGCTCTCAAGCTGAAAGATTAACAAAAATTGTCTACCTGTGGTGGTTAAGGAATTTCATTGTCATGTTCAGTGTCAACAAAAGTTGTTTTCAATGCCGCACAGATCGCAACATTTCATTGGGTGTAGCCTCCAACAAGCACTAAAGAGGAAATCGAAGTCTTTGTATATGTCTACACTCTCTATCAAATATTAATACAAATTTTAATTGCATTATATAATATAATATAATTTATAGTATTAAATAATATATATATTATATTAATATTATATATAATAATAGATATATAAATTATACTATATATATATATATTAGTATAATATATAATATATAATATATATATATATTTCTTTTTTATCTTCCCAATGGAAGAAATATTTTTTGTCATTTCTTTATAGTTAAAATGCAGTGAGATATGACAAAGCCGAAATGGAAAGCCAGCCTTCTAGCCTCGTCGTACCTATATAGTAAGAACTGTCGCAGATCAGCAATCCCCTAAGGCTTCATGGACAGCGACGGATCCTACACTAAGTAAGTGGTCAAGTGTGGTTCATCCGGCCAGATGGCCAAAACATAACCCTTACAACACCGCCTTTCTCTAATCATGACACCTTATTCTCGCCTCGCCAAACTCACATTCTTCGCTGCAAACATTCCTTGAGAATACATCAATGCATTTTTTCTTCGGTCTCCCACGCGGTCGATTCCCAACACTCACCAATATACATCCCTTAACCAGCCGACTACCATTCATCTTTCCACATTACCAAACCATCTCATCAATACTTATACGACCAATCTACTATCTACACTCTTTTTAAAGACGACACACTCTCTAAAATGTTCATTCCATTTTATTTCATTCTTCTTCAACCTAGCACGCCCTATAGATTGTTCATGTTATATAATATATATATATATATATAAAGTATATAATATATATATATTATATATAATATATATATAATATATATATATATAATATATATTATATATAATATATATAATAATTAGTATAATATATATAGTTATATAGTATATATATATATATTAAATATATATGAATATATAATATAATAGTATTTATATATAATATATTATAGATGTATTATATATAATATATAATATATATTATATATATTATATATTATATTAATTATATATATTATATATATATATATATTATATATATAATAATATAATACTATAATATTATATATTGGGTCTATCATTTTTGGCGGTCAAAATAATGGAAGCTTAGCGCATCAGATAATTTTTGAAATCTTTTTATATTTGCATGGTCGGTTAAATTACCTGGAAAGTTCAAACACCGTTCTTTTTGTAGATTAACCTGGTTGTAACAGGGTGAGCCAAAATGTTTGACAAGGTGAGCAAAATTTAATCTACTTAATAAGGTAACATTTTAAGTCATTATCTCCATATTGGTATTCTTATAGCCAAATTTCATAGAGAGAGATTTGTTAGGGATACTTTAAGGTACATTTGGCCTTTTCTTCGGTTTTCTTTTTGGGAAGAATGAATATTTCAGCCTGGAAAGATGAATCCGAAAAAATTGTGTTAAAAATCGACGAAATTTCCATTTTCGTGGGTGTGTATTATTAAAAGAAGGAATAATTTAACGATATAATATTTTGTGTGATGATACATATACTAAATATTGTTAACTTAAATCTATTTGTAAGTTTGGTAAATATTTTTTAAAAAAAATTACAGGGTGTCCAAAAATCAAATTTTTCGGAAAATCTACCTTTTGAACCTTATATACTCTGATGGGTATGCTTAAAATATCTGAAATTTTCCCAATTAATATGCTCTAATAGATGTTCCTTACACCTGCATTGATTTGGTATTTCTTGTTTTAAGAAATACAGCTAAAAAATCCCAAAAATTTTTTTTTAAGTGTGTTATGATAGCTATTATTATAGTTTTATAGTTCAAAACAATACATAGACAAAAATGAAAGTGTGGCATCAAGGAGAAATGAAAAAATGTTAAAAATTTAATTTTAAGGTAATATACATAAGAATGTACCATTATATCTACTGTAAATGACCAAATTAACTAAATAACTTTTGAAAAATTTATCTATATTATATTAATATTATATTATATTATATATATATTTATATATTTATATAATATATATATAATATTAATATATATATATTCTATATATATATAATATGATATATATATATAATATATAAGAAAATATATATTATATATATATATATATATATATGTACTATATATATATATATATATATATTAATATTTTATTAGATTATCTATAGTATAATATAATATATATTGCTCAATCACTTTTTTCCGCTGATGGCCGCTCGATAATTTTGAAAACTTTTAAGTTTGAATGGCCGTTATTTATCATTTGGTATAATTAAAACACCATTGCGTTTTGTAGATTGACTCTGTGTAACAGGGTGAGTCCAAATGTTTGAACAGGTGGGAGCACTAATTTATCACCATTAATGAGGTAACATTTTAAGTCATATTCCCATATTGGTAATTCTTTACAATTTCATAGAGAGTGAATTTGTTCGCGATACTTAAGGGTCCATTTTGGCTTTTATGTTTTTTTTGGAAAAATATGATATTTCAATCCCATGAAAATGAATCCGAAAAATTGTGTTAATAATCGAAGAAATTTCCATTTTCGTGGGTGTATTATTAAAAGAAGGAAATAATTTAAC
>JABUQX010086837.1:0-16900 GCA_015478945.1 Trachelipus rathkii
TTAGTATTACTTCGTTCCATCAATTTGGGTGATTTAACCGTTTTCCCGCATTTATCATTAAACGCTTTTTTCGCGTTTTTCGTGCGCCGCTATATATATATATATATATATATATATATATATATATATATATATATATATATATATATATAAGCAAAAATTTATTGTGACCAGTGGAAAATTTTACGAGTACGTTGAAACAAGCTGCGTGAGTCGGTATTAGATCGACTCGTGCCGATTTCGTGAGGCGATTGAGTCACTATATATATATATATATATATATATATATATATATATATATATATATATATATATATATATATATATTATTAAGAGACTCGAGCCGAGCATACAGAGAATATATCTGGGGGCGTTTTCCATACCCCGTAGAGGGGCGGAGGAACCCCCATGACACCCAAATACCAAGAAGGGTTCGGGGCCCTCCCGGAGGAAATAGTCCTACCTTCGTTCCCGGAGGCCGAGACCCGAACTCCTGCTATCGAGCGGTCTACTGTAAGGGTACCCATTAGTTTAAAAAAAATGTTAAAAAAAAAAACTAATGGGTACCCCAAGGGTGGGCCAGCCCACGTGGCAGGGAGTCCCAGAGATTAGGCTAGGGGGGAGCGAAGGGCTTAGGAACCTCAGGAAGAACAACTTTCTTTATTATTGTGAAGTACCGCCCAGGAGCCATGAAAATCCCCTATTCCCACCAATAGCATGAGCATTGATATATATATATGTGTGCAGTTTATATGTGTATATTTACTATTTATATATATATATATATATATATATATATATATATATATACTGCTCTCTCTTCACAACGCTCTTTAAATATTTATATATATATATATATATATATATATATATATATATATATATATATATATATATATATATATATATATATATATATATATATATATATATATATATGTGTGTGTGTGTGTGTGTAAATTTTTTGTATTTGTGTGATATTAATTTGTACTTTTTTTTTTATTGTATATTACGCACAAATATTGTTTTACAAATTTTTTTTATTTCTTTGATACTATTTACATACACTATGTCTATAATATCGATTCCTCGAAATTAGTGGAAAAATCGATTATAAAAAAATAATATCGATATCGATGTATCGATAATCTGAAACACATTTCAACAGTGATTCATTATCCCTACACGAACGGAAAAAAGCCGAATTGTTATGATTTTCAGAGCGTTAATATTAATATTTTTAGTGAAAATATTAACTCAAAATAAACTCAAATGCGTAAAAAAAACTTCAAATAATTTTTTAAAACCATTTTTGTAAATGAAATGTTTATAATTTTAATATACTATGTACGTGAACTGGAGTCACCAATACTAGACAATTAGCAACGGCATCTTCTCGGATGAGGAGCTGAAGGAGGAGGTAGGCTATCACAGTGTGAGGATGGCAGTCAGGCCACCATCCTTTCTGGTAGGGAAAGAAGTGGCAGTGTTGCGTGTGTCCAGGAAGGTGTTTTAACTCAACTTGCACTCAAAGGGGTGAAGAGGGGGTGGGGGTATCGCTGCTCAGTCTCATGCATTCTGTTCTACTGAGGCTATAATCATTGCGCAGAGTAGGGATGGTACTTGTATTTTTAAGAAACCCTTTAGAGCAACTTCACTATTAAATGAATCCGTCACTTCTGACTAAAAATAATAAAGAAACTCAAAATGACATAAAACAAAGCTCTTAGAATCATAACAGGATGCACATCAAAAACACAGCAACAACACTTGCACAATGAAACCAAAATTTTACCCATAGACACACACCTGGACATGATATGCACACAATTCTTTTCCAAAACCCAAACACCCCAATACCCATGCCTTTTTGCACTCTCTAACCCTACCCACCACAGACTCAAACAACCTCCTCCTTCACCAGCTCTATATTACAAACAAATTCTAAACAACCCACCACCATCAAACCACACAACATATACCAAACAAATCCACACAACACTAACAGAAAACCACTTTAGATGCAGATCACCAAACAACATTATAAACAAACACCCACCAGAAATTAACTCCTACCAAGAACCAGTCAGTCAGTCATCTTTGGCAAAGTTAAGAAACTCCAAACAAACAAATTTAGGTCATCACCCTAAATTATAATACTACAAACACAGATTCAACCCTAACCAAACCACCACAAGCATCTGTCAAAACTGTAGCCCAGTTCTGGAGGATACATCCCACTTCTTTCTCTCCTGTTTAAATAATTCTCAACACAGAATAAGTGGAACATAACATCCCTGAAGAAGATCGGTTGTGTTGGCAGGGTACCTGGACGCAGTGTGGCCTCTCCCATGATGGGATGGTCAGGAGTGAGAAAATATATATATATATATATATATATATATATATATATATATATATATATATATATATATATATATATATATATATATATATATATATATATATATATATATATATATATATGAAAGTTTTATATATTTCGTTCGTTGGTATATATGTTTTTACGCGCTATATTCTTTGTAAATCTGTTCACAATCGGTTTTAAATAATCTTGCCTGCCTGCTGAGCTTTCAAAAGCCCCAGACTTTCATCCACAAGAAAATATGAACTTGGTTCAAATATAGAAACAATACCATATATATATATATATATATATATATAATTGCAGATAGTTAATATAGATAATTTTAAATAGGCTATTAGTAGCAACAATAATAGCAGTGATGAGAATTGAAAGTTTACAAAACCCTGAAAAACTTAATTTATGTCGGAAATATTTTTTAGGTAAGTTTCTTTGAAGAATGTATTTATACTGAATAATGAGTTAACTGATAATTTGGTAATTGTGGATGCCTGGACAATCTGAATCAAGTAAATACTGTATTAAAAATATAAACATTTAATTTACAAAAGTGGCATCAAAAAATTATCTGAAGTTTTTTCTATTGATTTTCGTACATTTTATGTATAGGTATATTTTAAAGAAAAATTTAAAAAATAACTTAAACAGGCTAATTTTGTCATCTTTATAGGGATAACACTATTGATACTTTTTTTGATTATTGATATATCGATTTCATTAATATTTCAATAATCAATAATTTTTTTTTACAATTATCAATGATTCGATTGTATAGACAAAATTTACTTATATATATAAATAAATAGAAAATTATAAAATTTTGGGAAATGATTTTTTTTTTTATGTATGGTAGAATAAAAAAAAAAATCTAACCATCTAGGTTAGGTCAACTTTTATCAGGGTTGGCAAAAAGCCATGGATTTTTGGCTTTTTGACTATGGTTAATTGGCTATTTGACCCTTATAGGTTAGGTATAGGCATCCAGCATCGATAACCCATATAGGTTATGCCTAGTTTAGGAGCTTATTAGTTCAGGTTATGATGAAGTTTTGTTAAGTATACACATAATAAACCTTGTGTATACTTAACAAATCATATCGTAACCTGAACTAGGAGAGACCTAAGCCGATTGAAACCTAACCTTTATGGATTGTTGATGCTATAGGCTTAAACCTAACCTAGATGGATTTACATTGCCGTAAAAGTTGACCTAACCTAGATGGTTTGATGTACGGTAATATATATATATATATATATATATATATACCTATTATTATATATATTATACACACATAAATAAGTATATACCTAATATATATAACTATAGTAATTTTATATTACCCATACCGTAATTATATCCGTGTAACTTCTACAATCCTAGTCTCATATACACCTAATTATTTATTATATATATATATCATATATATTATATATATTAATATATATATATATATATATATATAAAATATATATATATATATATATCATTCTAATATAAACTTCACACTTTATAGTTATATACCAACTCTAACCCATACCGATATTTATTATCTATATATATATATCTATTCTATATTAGTATATATATAATATAATATATATAATATATTATATATATTATATATCTATTATTATATTATTATATATATTATATTTAATTATATATATTATATATAATATTTATATACGCTATGGAGTATATATTATATATTAATATATATATATATATTATATATTAATAATATTATTAATATATTATAAATTATATTATTAATTAATTGATTAATATTATCGGTATATAATAATAATATATATATCTATTTTAAATTATTATAATATAATTCTATTTATTAATATTATTCTTTGTTTTATTATATAAAGGATATTTTTAGGCAGGATATTTTTTTTAACTGGAATTTTCTGCCTATTAAATAAAAAAATTAAATAAGGATTTTATAATATTATAAAATATACATTCTCTCTGAAAAGCTTTGGGACACTTCGTAAACTTTGTTTAAATCGAAAATATTGTTTATTCTCGAGGGTAAAAATAGGGACTTTTATTAATCTATATGATAATAAAATAATATTTAGACTTAAAACATATTTGTGAGAACTTGTCAGAATGACTTCGCTATATAATTGCCGTCTTTTTCAGGTAAGAATAGAAAATAAATAATATTATATATATTTATACGTGATCAATATGGTAAATAATACTAACAATATACTATATTATATATATATATTTTAATTGTAATTATTTAACGGTTGTACACGTGGAACTTTCTCGGTGCGGTCGGGAATTGTGTTACAATTTTTACCGGTTCCGACGGTGAAAACCGAATTACTAATTTTAACTTCTAAGCATATATACTTTGGAACATGTTAAAAGTAATTAGAGGTATAGAAAAACACTGTTACAACCTCACTCAGCTTGGAGTTGAAGTATTTTTAAACAGTCTTTCTCCTTCACAAACTACCCTAGTTGGCTGGTTTTTCCATCTGTTCTGAAAAGTGAGAATAATTTTCTGAATTTAGGGTTATGTGACCGGAGACACATTGGAAAGGAGAGTAACTTGGTGGTGGCTAGTCACTAGCTTTATCTCATATACTTTTGGATAGTTTTTGCTGGTGTTCTTACCTTCTCCACTAGTTACAGGAACGAGTGTCTTACTGTTTCCACAGACATTAGAAATTGACTTTTGTTGGTAATAAAACAAATTTACATATAATTTCTCTTAAGAATCTCTAAACTCTTTGAAAGAGCCAACTGTGAGTTTTTTCTTTTTGTTCCAATTTTTCCGTCACTGGACTCCACACTGTTGCACGTTCCTTCACTTCTTACTTCAAGGTATATAAAAAGCGTAAGTAACTTTGGCAGTACCAATCATCTTTTCTTTAATCGCCTCCATAGACGATTTGATGTATACTATGGCGATGCTGAGAGGTTCATCTATAGCATATATTTCGACTCGTCTTTCTGAATAATGACATCCCTTAACATTTCCGACCCTAGTTACTTCTTTCTCGGTGGTACTCGCTTATTTTAGTGTTAGATCACGTTTAAACATACCTCTTCATAATTAAATTACATTAACATTGCAATCAAATAAAAAATTTTTTCGTACTCACATATCTTTACTTTTTCTATTAGAAAATAACGTCAGATAGTATCTTGGGTCTAGTTCGAAGTCATGTTTTATTAACATATCTTGGCATAGATACTAACATCTATTCTGATTCTTAATTTTTCTTCTTGTCGCTTGGTTTATTCATAAATGCAAAAGAACTACCTAGTAGTGCTTCTTCTTCAGACTTCATCTCTATTCCATTTAACCTTTCTGCTTTGCAATCAATAACATAGAAGTTCCTTAGAGTAGTGATGCTGGAGTTATAAGCTCAATATAAGTTAGATATAATAATAGTATAGATGAATAAAATATTGATTATATTATGGATTGTCTTATAGTCTTCCCAACGTTATAACTCATTTCCGGATAGGGAGTGGAGTATAAAGGAAAAATAACAAAGCCTTGTTTTTTTCCTCTTCAAAAAAACGGTTTTCTATATCACCATGAAATTAAAATCACAGCCTGAAAAAAAAAGTAAAATTTTTGGTTTTTTTTCCGTTTGTGTTATCAAGTTCAATTTTGTGGACCATTTAGCATGTTATGATACCACATGTATTACTTGATCACGTTTTACTTATTTATTGTTATTCTAATGCGTAGATACCTCGCGCTCTACCATTTTGATCATTCATAGGTCTCCTTTATGGTTCTTCGAGGATTTGGTCTTGTATCAAGGCGAATCCGGACAGTCCCCCTGAGTATTCTGGTGATTCTCGAGAATTACCATACTTTTATGGAATATATTCCTCAATTATTTCGTTTTTGAGTCTTGTTTATTATATCTCTGAATTTGTTGATAATTAACATAATACATATTGTTTGTGGTTCATTAATGTTTTTGTTGCCCTTACACTGTTTCGAGTTTTCTTATTTAACATTTTTAGCATCTTAACTGGCCTGCCCAAACAAAGATTTTTGCGGCATAGGGAACATTTCGAAGGTCTTTTGTAAAATGGTCAACTTGCTTGTTATACTGTTTTCTTCGATACAGACACCGTCCGTCTTTTCTGACATTCTAGGTTTTTATTGAGATCACAGGTGGTCCACTTTGGACTAGTAAATAAAATGTACATCTAGATATTAGCACTGCAGAGTGGTCATGACTATGTTTAGGATATCAGTAACGTACATTTTGCTTCTATTATAATATAATTTAACATTAGAATAACACACACGGCACTCCATATACAATCATGTAAGCACTTAGTTAATGAGTTAGTACACTCAAAATAGATGCTATTATTGGAGGGTCAAGGCCAACCTCAATTCAGTCACACTGACAACTCCACAATTAATGGCATTCCAAAAGGTCGCTTGATCGGTCATATGCAGGGATCTTGTTTTCTTCTCGACTGATGCAGAAAATGTGAAATCAATCGTTTGAAGTCGAGACTTCAGACAATCAGTTCCTGCCATCCATGTGTGTACTCTCTTATTTCTTCTTCCTTGTATCTTTCTTTCCATTCACCTTGCATATCTTTTAGCATGGAACTCTCCCCTTGTGTCCTCACTATACACATCCTAGATTATCCGGAACCACATCTAAGTGAATAATGTCAGACAAACGTGAAGCTTTATGCTCTTATTATTGCACTTGGAACAGGCAGTCTAAGAATGCATATTTTACGGGAGAGATACTATAGCCTATCTTTTCTCAGTGTTTGTGTTGTTCGATGATATGTTATATTTTTGAACTCACATCAATTGGACCTAATATTGGGAGAGAAGAAACTTTTGGCGCTTCGGTGCAGATTGGACTTTCAAAATAAATACAGCTTCCATTTGAAATTTCTCATGAACATTTGTACATGTCTTGATGTACCTATTTTTGAGCGATATTTGGAGGCGCTCGCTAGAAGATTCTCAGCTTATGATGTTTCTTCGAGTGAATCACCACACTGAGAAAAAAGGATTCCTGTGCAAATATGTGAGGTTATTAGAGAAACATTCACCATCTTTGTCTAGACTGCGCCCTAACAAATTGCTTCCATCAGTCTAGGCTTTTGACTGTGGAGCTGGTGGGGAAAAATGATTTTTCCCTGTCACACAGTGCACCCTATCCGTTAATTGATTTACCTTAACCCTGTATGCACGTTAATTCAGTTTCCCATCCATTTCCTTTTATGCATTGTTCGCCCCATGATCCACCATTCTTCCCAGTAGGTCTACTTTAGCCTATCTTCATTATTACAAGCCATAGACGAGGTATGCGGTTATTTTATATACTCACTCGTTACTTGTCGCATGGACCACATTCTCACTTGTACCGTTAATTGCCACCATTCTTCTATATATTGGTACGGTCCACCAATCCGCTACAATTCATGATAATACCAACTTTGGGTGTCGTATCATTTTTATTAGTTGAGAGGAGCCTTTGGTTCTCGCCACATGAGTTATGATTCTATATTATAATTTTCATATTCTCAATATTTAAAAGTTTTCTTTTTGTTTGGAGTGTTTATCGCGTATTTTGTTGAATCGAATTGCTATATACTCATTTGGACATACTGTAAATCAAAAGGCACAGATCTAATCTCATTATGCGTGTGCGTCTGGTGAATCTATTGCGAGTATTAGCAATTAGCGCTCAAGCTTCTCGGTCAGTTATTTGTCTCGTGTAAGGTCCTTTATGGCGTAGGTAGTCCTATGGGATGCCTCCTCTTCCTCAACTCAGTATACCTAGGGTCTATACTCACTCTCGCTCTTATATGAACACTACTTTAAGAGGAGGTAGCGGTGGACCCCTCTCATCTATTCCACACGAAACAAAAGTTTCTTTTACATTCCTTCGTTTCTTTTTCCTTTGAGAGCCAGTTCTTTTTCACTTCAAAAAGTCCTAGTATGTCTAATGATGCTCAGCAATCTTGCCTTTAGGCGACTTTACACTCTCTTGTTTCACCTATAAGCTCATTGAATCTGCTTCTGGGAGAACTTTGTTGCTGTGCGTAAGTACACGTAACTATTCCCTTCCTTTTTAACCTTTACACATCTACACGTGCAAAGTAGTATCTGGATATTCTATACCTTAATCAGACAATTGCTATTGGTCCATCAGCGAGCAGCTTATCGCTAGCTGGACACTGGGTTATGTTGGACTATCGTGTCTAGAGTTAGTGGGGGTAGCATGGGTCGGAAAGAATTAGCTGCACTTCCAAAATGGTCGCGAAGATATCACATTACAACTTGTAGAGAGTATGTTGTTATCGTAACTGTATTTGATTTAACCTTTGGTGGTACCCAGTTAACTCTAGAACTAACTATTCGTAATTAGAGTGCGGCACTGCTTCTGCTATTCTCTTTTCGGTCATCGATCTCAGTACTTTTTTCTATGTACGCGGCCCTGTCGGCCTCTTACAGCGCCAGAGAAAATGTTATATTGAATCGCTTCTTTCCTCGTTGTGCTTCCATTAATTTTCAGATCTGACGCGTGTATTTTGTCGACACACGATTGTTGTACTTATGTACCATTGTTGGTGGTTATACTTTATAGGTGTTGGAGTGTCGCTTATAGTGTGGTGCGCTTTTGCTTCTTCATGATTCGCACTCATAAGGCTATGTGTCAGCGGAGAGATGCTATAGCTTTCTGAGCCATAAGTTATAGGGTATAATGTTCTCTATTCGTGTGTGGTTTTCTCCTCGGCAAATAGTGTCTCTATCGAGACTAATTAGCAAAATTCATACTGAGTGTTATTTACAAACACGCCTCTATCGACTGAGAGTAATTAGAAAATGAAAGTTCTGATCTCTAGAATGAAATAATTTACAACGATATTTGATGATAAATGATAACTCGTGGCCCCTTTATAAAAGAATACATACAACCGAGTGTGTCATACTTAGTATACCTATGCTCTTAGAGACCAGATTTTGTGTTTTAGCTACAGATGGTGATATACTTCTGGTATATGAGCACTCCTCTTGTACTCTTCTCAAGAACTTAGAGCGCCAATTCTTGTGAAAACCTCAAGATCGCTCCCATCTATTTTGTATAAGTTAGTCGATACGACGCCCGCGATTATTCGGACAATCTATCATGTAAACTCTCGAATTAAAATATCTTGGCAGCAAATGAAAAAGTTTTTTTGTTCTTCTGTCGTCGAGGTTCTCTTTTTTTACTGCTGTTTAATTTCTAAGACTTTCTTAAATTGAGAGAGGTGTTGCCAACAGTTGCAAAGAGTGCGTGGCGTGCGGATCTCGTTTACTTCTGTTTAGGGAATAATACACAGGTGAGTAAAAGGCTCCATTCGGATAGTTGTCAATATAAGCTTACTACTTGTGTGGTATGCGTGTAGTACGTTGTGGCAAAACTGCAGTGACTTGTTACCCGGTGTGCCTCAATTGCGATGTTCTTATTGACGACGTTATGAGACATCTTTCGCTGAACAATTTTGCCCAACCCCTGTGAGTGAGAATGATGATTGGTCAATCTGCTAAGACGAGAGGCTAGCAAGCTTAAGATCCTGTTACTTGCTACCTCCTGGCTCACTCACCACAGCTCATGCTCTGCAAACTCGATACACCTCTCGTTCTACTATGAGCTGTGTGATGTATTAGTTCAGGAGTTATATCAGTCATAGGGTAACAATTAACTATTTGGGGCTGGTCATACTGATGAGCCACAGTGATAACTGATAGTCTCTTGATATGTAGTGCCGTATCTTCAGCCGGATGTTTGACCCTGTGGGTTCTTGCGCAGGTGCTTTTGTCGCGGGCTTGGATATCTGAGTCTAGCATTGTCTTAGATCCGAAGTCCAATGTTGCATCATTCGCCTAATAGGCGAAATAGCCTTTTTAGGTGTAGTTTCATTCAATGGTGAATGTTGACCACCAAATTTTTTGGCACTTTGGTATATTAAAATGTGTTAAATCATACTCTATATATTCTTTTTTGGATTATTTTCATTTGCATCCTCTTTAACGTCACTTTTCGAGATATTCGTGTCGATCTCAGACTCATCTCTATATAAATCATAATATACATTTAATATTTAAAAGAGCCTATAAATTATAACATATGATTATATTGAATGAGAAATTTAGAACTTACTATATCCAGATTAGGTCGCCTCTACCCCCCCTCGTTGGATTGGTAGCTATTCTTTTCCCTGCTGTGGCTTATTACGCAATCTGACTCGACTATCATACTTTTTGTTCTAAATACCTTTTTCTTTCTTTGTATTCGGCCCTATATTTTTGCATTCCCTGCCTGGTCTCTCTATTCTTCTATTATACTATGTTTACATCTCTCTCTTATATATCTTTATCTATATTCTCTTTATATCTATATCTATCTATTAATAGTATATATAATCTCTATAGTATTATATATCATATAGCGATGATTCCGAACCTATGAACCAGTAAACTCAGGGCCTGATAGAGTAAACGTAAGGACATTTATTGTTTAGGAATACATGTTTTTATGAAGCCTTACGTTTTTTTAAAGTTACGGACGATTGAAAGGTCACTAGTTTATGTTGTGTTACGCGTCGCATGTGGTTGACGATTTTAGGTTATCATTTTATGTTTGTGGTGTGTACATGTGTGTAGCTTAAGTCTTCTGAAAACTTGGGCATACTTTACTTGGCGCAATTCCAGTGTAGGTTGATTCTAATGGATCTCTACACACTCTTCCCGAGTTTAACCGACATGATAATGTGTTAAGGTGCGGCCAACGTGATAAAATGTGAGACGAAGAGAACTTTATGTACCGGTTAGAAACAGGTTTTCAGCAAAATACTATCTCAACTTAAATCAATATGTATTAATTGTCGCCTTCTCAGTGCACCTTCAGATAATGAGACGCCTTCGTCCGGTGCTTTGTGGCGACGCGTAAATACGAGGACTCTGCGTTTGAAGAAGAGGTGCTGTGAGAGAAGTCCAACGTTACCGTCACTGACACGCGCCTTGCTCATGCATTCGTTCAAATCATCGTCTTATGGTTGTCTTGCAAGAGCCAGTGTTCACTCCTATGCATATATTTCAAAGTATAAGGACTTGGGGCAAGTAGACTATGCACCCTGTGTGATGATTTGCACGGTGGTTTCTGCATTGGAGCATCGATAAAACTGCCTTTCCTGCACATGTTTGTTTTACCGATGAAGCGTCGCTTTCATCTAATGGCTATTAACAGCAGATAAAAGCCAGTATTGAGATGAGGAATATTCGACGCAAGTTTTATATACAGAGTACAGGCGAAATTTACCGTTAAACATCGGTGGTGGTATTCTTAGAGATTATTGCTGGGAAATGTCATCATTATCCAACCGTTTAAATGGACCTTCGTAACCTCATACTCAGAACGCTTCCCGGCAGCGTCATGGAGACCTACCCTTGTGACCCCACAGAGACAATGTGGTTCACACAATGATGGCGCTCACCACGCATTCAGTCCAACCAAGTTTAAGGGGCCATCTGAAAAGAGATCTATCTGACAAATGGATAGAATAGGGGTACACCTGTTGCGTGCCTGCGATCGCCCGACCTCAAGCCCTAGATTATTTTTTTGAGCATGTGAATGTGTTGTTGTCATTCCAGTCAACACAAGAGAGGAACTGATTCAGCGAATATTATGTGTGTTTGATCAAATCGGACACAGTGAGGGTCGGTAGAGTCGTTTAGCAAGGGGCAAGCTGATGTAACGATGTAATCAGGTACAGGGCAGACTTTGACACCTCCTGTAATTTTTTCCAATAAAATGATTTCATAAAGGCTACATTTTTATGCTTTTACAACTGGCGTCAAAACACTTATCGTTATCGTTTAATAAATATACTTATTGTTACCTCTATCAACCCACGGAGTACACAGGTGTACGCACGCACACATACATAATTAAAATACAAATCTCCCGGTTAGAAGTAACGCGGTCAACAAATAGTGGTTATTTACATCATCGTAACTTTGCAAACTTAAGTAGGTCATGCAAATAGTTATTTAAAATAAGTTCTTATGTTTTGTCTATCAGCTTGTTTTGTATTTTCGTAATAGTTTTGATTATCAACCCTGTATATATATATAGTATCTATATATATATATATATATATATTATATATATATATATATATAAATATATATATATATATATTATTATATAATATATATTATATATATAATTATATATACTATATTTATATAATATTATAATTAACATATTGATTCTTTCATTGCACATAGTACACCTCCATACCAACCATACTGTTACAAATACAAAACACCGTTGATGATGAAACATTGCTTAATAAGTTAAAATAAGAAATTGGTGTGTTGTAATCGCAATTCCACCAAATTTGTTGTGGTAGACAAGTAGCCAGATCTGTTTTCTTTTTTACGCAGAATTATACAAGAAAATATTTTCATGTGAAGGACAATTTTCATGTTGTACAGTTGTAATCAGGATACCTTGTTTTGTCATCCTCTGTAATATCTGAGGAGAGTATTTAGATATCTCAGACATGAAAGTCAGGAATAAAATGATGAGAGTGACGATATTGAAATCTTTTCTCCTTTAAATTTAGTTCGGTTCAATTGCTTATTTGTACCATTAATGATTTAGAATTAACATTGACTTTCAACATTACCAAATCCCTCTCTCATTAATTTGATAGATCTTGGAACATTGAATATCAAACGTCTAGCGTGTTTGCACAAAACATAAATGATCTCAATCGTTAGGTTTCTTGCTTCAAAAACAAATATTTGTAAACTTCTTTACTACTCTTATTTTGATCTGATGAATCTGATTAGTCTATTAAACTATGAGGGATTATATATTTATTATATATATATATATAATATATATATTATATATATATTATATATATTATATTATATATATATATATTATATATATATATTAAAATATATTATATAATATTATATATTATATATATATATATATATTATATATTTTTTTTATTTCCACCTAACTTTGTCCGCTTGAGCGGGTATGGTGCGTAAGCCTCCTGCTTCATACCCCCCCTCATTCGCCTCACACCTCTCCACCACTCTATCCTGCAGCACCTCCTTTCTCCTCATCCATCTTCCAGCATCTCTTTATTCCATCCATCCACCTCTTTCTTGTCTCCCCCTTCCTCTCCTCCTATCCCCTTGCCTCCCAAAATCTCTTCAAGCCCCGAGGTGTACATGCTATTCAATAATGCCCATACACTTACATTCCCTCTCGTCTTCCAAACAGACATTACCTCCAATCCATTTCGGTCACATTACTATTCCTCATCTCTCCTTCTGCTAACCCACAACCGCTCCTCAACTTCCTTATCTCAAATACTATCCATTCCTCTGACCTGGATTTAACCAGTTTCCACACCGATACAACACACTGGGTACACAGATTTTTTCTAAATATTATCTTAATTTCTGTGATAGATCCCCCTTTTTCATATTTCTTTCGTCGAGACCTCATTAGCTGGGCTCAATTCCTTCACATACTAATATTTCTGTATCTATTCCTCTTCATCCCTCCCCCTTACCAAAATATTTATAAATATTCTTTAAAAAATCTTTACTTATCCTAATTCTTATACCCTATTTTGGGCTAACCTCTAAACCTCCCTCTCTTTCCTTCCTCAACATAAATCTTACTCTTACTGGATTATATTTTGAGCCCCGTTTTTGTCACAGTTCTCTAACTCTTCAACCAAATCCTCACACTTCGCGTTCTTCGCACTAGGGCAGTATCACCAAACAGATATATAGTTTATTCTCTTTCATTCCTATTCATCAATTTATCCACAACAAATCCTTTCCTACAACATGTTTCCTCTAGCAATACTACTCTCCATAAACAAATTGACTAGCCACGGCACATTACAAACCCCTGCCTCAATCCACACACCATCCTAAACATCTCACTCTCCTCCTAACCTCTCACACACATTCTACTATTCTAAAAGCCTAATCTTTCTAAATTCCCACACCTTGTTCTCCACCTCCAAATTCACCCCTGAGATCATCTATTCATATGCTTTACTCTAAATATAGAAAACAACCATTACACTTTCCCTCTCTTCTCTCATATATTTTCTCCACAAGCATCTTTAGTGTAAACACAGTTGGATCCCACACCCTCTTCGCCTCCCTAAAATCCTCGAATTGTTCTTCCGCTTTATCTCATTCCTTCATCTCTTTTATCTACTATCAATAGTCTATATTGTTATACTCACCACTCCTTTATATTTATGTGTCAATTTCGTCGAATAATCACCTTCTCCTTCCCTTTCCTGTATACCAGGGGAAACAAAACAACCATCCTCCCAATAATCAGTATGTATATAATATATATATATATATTTATAAATTATATAAAGTTATAATTCTTATATATTTTTCTATATACTATATTATTATATATATATAAAATAAATTATATATTATATAATATTATAAATATAATATATATATATATATAAAATATTGTAAAGTATGTATATGAATATTGATGTATTATATATGTTATGTTTTATATAAATACGGATATATTTAATATCTATACATATATATATATCTTACTATATATATATATATATATATATTACAGACCTAATATATTTATATATTATAGTATATATATTATATAACATACATACATTTTTTTCTGACCTGATCATTCCACCTTTTTGTAGACGACGTTGTGTTTAACCTCCAGAAAGGTCGAGAAGGGAAGTATACAGCAGAAAGGTGGTTAGCGGCGGGTCGAGGAGGGCACTCAGAAGGAAGTGTCCATTGATCGTCCTGGGATATACGACATCTGTGCAGATGGGGGAAATAGTTGTCCAAGTTTGAATTCTGAATTTCATATTGCAATAGATGGGTGGTTACCTATCTGCGCGGGTACCGACGAGGTTAATTTTGGCTCTTTGGACGTGATATCATATCTGTTATTTGGAGGAGATCGGTTTTGGAGGATGGGGTGTTATAGTAGACTGTTATGGGGTGGTTTTATAGATATGTGTTAGTTAATATGTGTATTGGATGTGAGGAGCCAAGAACGTGTCTATAGGGGTGGAGGAGGAATGTTGATTGTAGATGTCTTATTACAGTTAGCTGGTGAGGAGGGGGGAATTTTAGTCTATTGGGGGGGGGGGGGTTTTGGAGAGTTTTGGGCTGGATGGGTGTCGTTGAGTGTTTTCTGGAAATTGTGTACATACCATCTTCAAGCTGGGTAGGGATGGGGAATATGTGTTCGTGTGTAAAAGTGCTTGGAGTTGATGGGTTGTTTTACCTTTACTCAGTACTATTATAAGCGGCAGTGTTTTTTGTGTAAGCTTGTATTTGTTTAGTTGGCATTGTGTACTGTCTGGGAACCAATAAGGGAAGGCAATGTTTTTATATTGTTTGAGGATTTGGTTTTGTAGGTTATGATAATGTGTGTTTTACTGTCGCTGGAAGTTGTGTTGGAGAGTGGTTCGAGAGTGTTTAATTTCGTTGGTTGACAGAAGTATATGTCGATGTGGGGGGAGAAAGTCATTTGTGTGTCGTAAGTGAGATCTAATTTTTTGGGTTTATTTAGGGGGGGGGTTGTTGTTCAGGTAAACTATTGGATGGAATGTGGATTGGTGGCGATATGTGGTTAGGAGAGTGCGTGGGCAGGATTTGTGGGGGAAGCTGTCATCTATTGGTGAATTAAACAAATTTGCTAATATTGTAGAGGTAATTCTTGGTGTGTTGGGTGCTGTTTTAACAAGGTGGATGTGGGAAATGAGACTTGAATGTCGTTGCGTTAGTATATTGTTTGTGGATGGTTTGAGTAGGGTGGGCAGATCTGCGTGAAGAGATTGAAGAGATTTGAGGAGAATGGCCCTGGTGGTAGCGTTTTGTAGTTTAATGGAGTGTGAAGGGTGTTTTTATGGAGGACTTTAGCGTATACGATTGGTGAGGAAGTTTGAGAGCCCTTTTTTATCGTTGTTTTCTAGGGGTTGGAAGTATTTTTTTTTTTATAAGGATGTATGTGGGACAGTGTCAAAGGCTTTGTTTATATGTCGATGGCTTTGTGTATGGATTGTGTGATGAAGAAATAAGAGTTAAGCCATTAATGATGTGTTGTGTGAGGAGGGTGAGGGCTGGTGTTGTTGAATGATTGCCTTTTAATCCATGTTGGAATTCTGGAGGGTGATCTGTGGGGAATATTTTTGTTTATTTTGTTTTCACGGTACCTGAATCCAGAAGGAAGAGATTGCGGGATGTAGATGGGGATTTGGGGTCTTTTTTTATGATTTAAGTTTTGGGGAGAAATGAGAAATTGTTTCAGAATTGAGGAGTATAATAAATTGAGTATCAATTTGTTTAAAGATTTCATGATGAGTGAGAATTGCCTTTTTTATAGGTATTCATGTTGGAAGTTTGAGATTGATACTGG
>JABUQX010086838.1:0-12500 GCA_015478945.1 Trachelipus rathkii
AGAACTTTTACTCCAGATTGCTCCAAAGTCATTTTTAGAAACGAGTACCGTCTTCCAACATCGTATCCATGGAAGACATAGATATTTTACTGATGCAGCTGTTAAAGAAAGGATATTATTAAAGCCTTGCTATTCGCCACATAGTTCACCTCTATTTGGTGGTGCAAAAAGAATTGCAAACAAAACAAGACCTGTCTGTATACGACTTAGGCATCTGAACGTCCTTTAGCGTCCAGATGTGTACTTACCCATTGCCCGCAATAGACGAAATATTGTTCGTCCCTAGAGGAATAGTACGATTTTTACTAGTTGTGATTTATATCCGACGCCTATCACTTCCCTCGACGGTCGAGGAGGAAATCAACAGAAATAATGGCTTTCCGTACTAGGGAAAGGATTATTTCTGCCCAACCCAGATTATTATTTTGGGCACCGCAATGCCCAAGTACCTATGCTAGGACAATGCAAGTCGCGTTGAACCATTTATTAGGACCTATTGCAGTGTATTTAATGATGTCTTAACATGGCGTAAAAATAGGCAGACATTCTTTCAAAACTTAAGAAATTTTTACTGCGTTTAGAAATAACTAATTAAGAGGTTAAATTGTACTAAATGTCCACTTTCTACGAAACATATCGGTTGTTGTACTTAGGAGGTAAAATAGGGGGAGACGGAATGTTCACCAGATCCAGCGAAGATAGAATTGATGAAGAGTTTCGCCTCCAACAAGTGTTAAAGAAACACAATCCTTATTAGGATTTTTTCTCCTATTTTCGCTTTTTAATTAGTGGACTTTGCACTAATGCGAAACCATATATAACTTATAAAAAAGAGCTGTTAAGTTTGAAGGAAGGGAAGAACACCAAAAAGCATTTGAGCTCTTACAAAGAGAAGCTGTTGCAAAGCCTCAGGTTAAACTGTTTCCAGGACTATTTTCCAAGGCATTGTTCGTATAGTACAGGACGCCTGTCGACTATGGAAATAGGGGGGTTCTTTACCAAATGTCCAGATTGACGGCAAGAAGGAAGCCGTTGTCTTTTGTTTCAAGATGTGTAAGAGGCAGTGAACTAACTATTGATATATTATCAGAAAAGGAAGTTAGCGTTGTCTTTTCATACAGGAAGCTTCAAGAATTACCAGTGTGTTCACCCCATCACATAATATATAACGGACAACCAACCTCTTTGTTGTTATATTTTCTTTGTTTTCTTCATCGTCTCGCAACATAACAAACGGGACGCTTAGCCCGTTGGAATTTGTTTGTGAACAGTTTTTCGCCAACTATAAAGTATAAGACAGGAAAACAAATAACCGACGCCGTGGACTATTTGATAGTGGCACCAGCAAAAGCACCAAATGTTTATTTCTCTTATGAGAGAAAGAAACGATATGCACCAAGAAAAAGAATTCATCTTAACGAAAGAACTTTTATAGGACAAGAGAATTGCCTAGAATTAAAAGAATTAGTTAAGTGCTAAGGAAAAACCCCAAGACCTATCTCGACACATTTCATAAGAAAGTGCGTGTACTACTTGCAACTAGAAAAGAACCGTTATGTAATACAAGGTACAGATAGCCATGATCTACTCAGTTATAGATCTAGTTGCCATTCTTCACTGGAAGTGGGCATGAGGACAGCAAAGACTGAAACGCGTTAGAGAGAGATACGTTTCCTCTTTAATGTAGTTTTAGTAAAGAGTACGGTTCTCAGTGCGTGTCTTGTCTAAGGTTAAAGGATCCGTAGACCTCCAAAAGCTGAAATCAACAGATGGCCTCTTTCTTATCTTCCGTTTTCTAGAGTACACGTGGATAGCATAGGAAAACTTCCACAGGTTCAATCTTCAGGGCCAAACACGATTCTCGTCTTACAGAGATGTATTGACTCGATACTTGCGAATTAGTCGCAATTGTAAGAAGCAAGAAGCGAGCCAAGAATTGCTCAAGCTTAAAGAAAGAGTAATAGGCGCGGCATTGCGGAGCCCAGAAATTTAGCCTCGGACAATGCCCAGAGTTTATTCAGCATGACTTTCAAGAGCTATGTAAGTTGGAGGATAAAAAAAAAGGTTATATATCTTTGCCCTACAACCAAGTCAAAAATGGTGTAGTTGGAAGATTGTAATGCAGAGTATTGACAATTTCTCCCGTAAATTCGTTAAAGGTAATCATAGCAGATGGTCCAAAATACTTATCTTTTGCCAAATAGCATAATAATCGTATAATGTGCCATTGGATCAATTCTCACATTCTTGTCCTGCATGGATATATAAAAGAGACTTCCCTACGAGATGCCTGATTATGTCTTCTCCATTTACAAATAAATCGGAAAATAAAAAATTCATATCAGATGAGGTAGATGTCGTAGTGGAAAGAAAGCAATAAGAGACTTAGCTAGAGAAAGTCTAGAAAAAAGAAACAATTAAAGCTATGGACAGCAACACAGAACATTGTCCACACAAGAGAATGGAAGGTGGGCGATTATGTTTTTGTGAATGCTGTAAAGAAATCAGAACAAAGTTCTAAATTGAACAAATAGATTTGTAAGGACCTTTAATTGTAATCAAATTAGAAAGAGCCAAAATAGGCTTCATGTTTCGTGTTAAATTACAACGAAATTATTTCCGGTTCACCGGAATAAATGTAAAGATAATTCCAGTAGAAAAGATTACAGAATCTCATTTTTCTTTGATAAAGATGAGATTTGGAATCCAGATGCAATTCAAGAAACATTGGATTCCCCGAAAGTTACAACAGAAAGAACAAATATGGAACCTGAAGAAGTAGATCGACAGGTAGATGATCAAAAATCTCCAACCACTTCTTCTTGGATTCCCCCTCATTTTTATGATGAACAAAATGTTACACCAGAAGATTCAAAACAAGGCCTCGAGAATCATGTTAGGGACAGATGACACAAAGTGCGCGTACGGCAAAGGCCTAACACTATTGAGGAAGTAGATTGTATTAATTCGTTATCCACAAACGAAGAAACTCAAGTAAGAGGGTATAGCCGTCTCTGATCACATCAGACAGAGGATCATAATTATCGGACATTCTTGAGCACGAGAACATGCCTGTCATTGCAGAACGTACAGAGGATTACTTTTGGTAACACAACTGGGGCAGGATGGCAACGTAGGTGATAATGTGCCAAGTCTGAAGCACTTCCCAAGATGATGAGGTAACACCTCCAGAAGAAATTATGGATATATCAGCATTCTGAGGCACAAGCAATGATAGAAAAGAAGATCCGTCGTACAGACCTCACCAGCAATTCAGAGGTCCGAGGGATGTGGACGAGAGTTACAAGAAGCCAAACAAGGCAAAGAGAGCAAGAACCTCCTCCACCTCTACCACCCTAAGATCATCAAGAAACTGATAACAACAACAATAGCGTGCTGAACCAGTGTAAAGAGACCTCCAGTGTTTGCCTATTAGAGATGACTAGAAAGGTAAATACGCTCCACTACTTGCTCTAAGAGTTATAAATCCTCTTAATCATGTTAAAAATTTTTTTGTAAAATAAATTCTTTAAAAATTTTATTTTATTTGTGTTTATAAGCCCTTTACGGTTTAAGGTTTGTATATTCTATTACAATATATTACCACAAAAACATGTTACACTTTTCTATTTTAATCTTGTTAGGTATGAAAGTTTCGTCATTATTTTTATTATGTCGTGTTTTACGAATTCGGAAAAATTTTTTTTTTGCCACCCAGGGGTCAGTCATTTCTTTTAACAAAAACCATTAAAAAAAATAGAAAAAATTCAATGAAATAAAAAATTTATGTCATTTTTTTTTTATTAGGAAAAAGTTTTTAATTATTATTTTTTTTTAATGAATAATAAATACAAAGATGATATTAGAAAATTATCGTTTTTAATATTAGGAATAATAAAAATATAAAGTCAGATTGTTTATTTTAATATTAAATCTTCTTTTAATTAATTTTAGATTTAAGTTTATTTTTAAGCTATATAATTAGCTTGCTTTTATTTTAATTTGATTTTAATTCAGAATTAGCCTTATGCCATTAATTACTTTGATTAATATTAATTAGCCTGATCAGCTTTTATTAATATTATTAGCCTCATGCGTATTTACTTTTAATTTTATTTTCATTTAATTATATCAGAATGTTTTAACATTTACTGATCTTTCAGTATATTTTATCCAAATCTAATAAATTGATTTCATTTTATTGAAGTCATTTACTATTTAATTATTGATTTCTCATTAATTGAATTTTATTATCAAGAACATATCAAAACTTGAATTCCAATGTTACAATTTTTAAAATTAAACGCTAACTCTAAGTATAATCATAAGGTGAACTTTAAAAAGAATTTAAACATTTAAATTAATGATTTTAATTTTACTTTAGAGTCCAACGGCGACCTCATTTATAATCGAATAATAATCATTTCAGACTTGTAATGAAATGCTTACGTTCAGTTTCTGCATTACTTCTTTTACCTGCAGTCTTATCCATCTCCACTAACATTAATGAAGAGACAAGAGTACTGCCAGGTATCATTTTGTATCACTCCGGTGAAGTAAATTTCATTGAAGGATATCTTGACTTGATTGTATCTTTAGAATGCCCATCAGAAATTTAAAACCACTATTTATAGAACCACTAAAATGATAGATACTTTAAAAGATAAATTTTTGCCTGCGTTTAATGATAATTTTATTAATATTTCTATAAATCAACGAGCGCACAAATGGGAATTTCAACTCATTAAAATTAGAACTAAAGTAATATCCCTTTAATTAATTGAACTAAAGCTTACCATGGATTCACTCCCAAGCTATACAAAAGAACTGCTTTCGAATTGGGAGGAGATATTCTTAATATTTTATTTTCGGTACCGCTACTGGATAACACAAATAAAATTTTTGAGAATAAAGTAAATATATTAGGTAACTTTGCGTAGTACTTTCAAATTTTATAGTAATGAGCTAAAGAACAGTTAAAAGTCAAATACACCGAACTGGCATTATCAGAAATTCAAATTAACTTACAGAAATTAATTGAATTTCAAACAGCATCACTTTGCAACCCATACATACTTAACAGTTGGAGCGTAAAATCATTACTTACATTAGTTGAACATTCAGTGAACAGTATTACAATAGACATTCAATTAGTTATCATTCTATTACAATTAGCTGAAAGACAACGATAAGCTAATGTCAACTGTTACTTCACATCTTTTTGTATACCCCAAGCATACTAGGAAATGACCCACAGCTACTTAAACTACATCCTATTATTACCATTAGAAGCGACAACATACCAATTCATTTTGCACATACTCATGGACTATAAATCAAACCACTAATCCATTTGAATAATTACACTAATCCATTCATTTCAAAATGAGAAATTTATTTCGATATAAGTTAATTTCCGATTCCCCAACATTCATTCCATTAAATGAAACGTCTGTTCGAATAATGTATAATACACCGAATAATTATCTTTTCTTAATTTGTCAGCGAAATATTACTTATTACGAATTCAAGTTCATGACTGATTGTCGTAACATTGGGAAACAGCAGTCTGCCCTCAAATACAACCTTTTACATCCATTGATGACAAAACATGCTTGCTATCGCTTCTACTTAACTACTAATTTCTCATCATGTCCTATAACTATCTTTAAATCAAAAGAACCTTTTTACAGTAACCCTAGGACATTTCACTATTATATCTTTTGCAGAAAAAATTAGAGCTTCTATTTCCTGCGAAAGACCTCATTCCGTACAGCATATAAATAATTTTATTTTCAATATTCCTCACGGTTGTACTTTTACCTCTGCTAATTATCAGTTTAAAAATCCCATTCATTTAGAGAAAAATATTTCATTAACTTCATTAATTGCTCAATCCGATAAAGTTTTGTTTAATTTTTTAACTCATGTGGCTTTGCCAAATATCCTGCAGCAATATTTCCAAAATTTCAAATAATGAAAGAAGTTCAGTGGAATTAATGGAGCACTAGACAGTCTATTGAATAATACCATCCACCATAACTCTTATCTTCTCAAGTTAAACTGAATCCCATTATTATCGTGGAGGAACAACAGTGTTATTTTATTCATTTTCATCATGGTGATTATTTATTTGACTTGTCTTATAGAAAAGCATTGTGTAGAAAATTGTTTGAAGATTTAAATCGAAGAAAACCAAGATACTTCCATTGCAATAATATACCCATGTCACCCTTCCATTAGAGGTAATCCCAGTTTCAAACAACCCGCACAGAATCAAATATGAATATGAACCTTGTAAATACCTTCCCATAAAATTTAGACCATCATAACCCAAACCTCCGATGCACACCTATTCCATATAAGCAATCTATTCTCAAAAGTGGAAGTATATTCTCACATTGCAACTTTGGTCTAATATCGCTAACTTAGACTAACATTCCTTGTGGATTTATTTTTTGAATTATATGTTTTTATAAGTTTATTTAGAAAATTTTAAAAATCCTTATGAATTTTATTTTCTGAGCAGATCCTTATTGTAAATTTAGATTTCTCAATAAATAAAATCAATAATTCTTTATTGATTTTGAAAAATAAAACATATATTTCAAAACATTGGCTCTCTTGCAACAGTTTTTGTTTAACTAACTTTCCTCTTAATATCTTTTTTATGACCTGAGTCACCGTTTCTTTACGCTTTGGATCGTAAAAGTTGGCGCCATGGTGTTGAAATAGGTCTGGGAATAGTCTCATTCCTAAATCCATTCCTAAATCTATTCCTAAATCTAGGAATCAATCTAGATTTAAATCTAGATTTATTCCAAGAATCCTTTTCAAGGAAAAGGATAGAGAGACCGAGAGAAATGGCTGACGGAATGGAGGAGAGATAACCTTTTAGGGGTTTAGAGAGATTAAAGAGGGTTTTGGAGGGATACGAATCTTTAAAATGGTGGTTGGGACCACGAGTAAAGTGGTTGTTGGGCCTTGAGAATCTGATTTAGTAAAAAGCTAAATGGAATAGCTCCTTTTAAGTAGTGTCGTATAGGCGCGAAAATATTAAGATAGAAGTTTTTTAAAAGAAGTGAAACATTTATAATATGCACTATTTGCCATATTATTTTTTATATATATATTATAATATATATATCATGTAATATGCAAATGTGTATATTGACTTTTCTTTTTTCCTTTTAATTATAAATTTTTAAATATAAAGGCAGCTTAGATATTAGTGAGATAGACAAAAGAATCTCTCACTTTAGAATTTTTTCCACTTACTTGGATCAAAGGTAAAGAATTGTTCATACATTTAAATAATAATAATAATAATTATAATAATAATTATCTTTTGTATAATTAAATGTTTTAAAATAAAATTGAGGTAACTATCTCATTGAGTATATTTAGCTTAATGATCTTTTATTACATTGTCTATTTAATAATGATTTATAATAACGTTTTTCTTTTTATTACGGTATTAATAAAGAAAATTTTATAAAACAAAGTATTATATATAAAAACCTCTTGACAGGCGTTTATAATAGATTGAACAAAATACGACTAATGAATTGTTTAATTACAGCTTAGATTACTTTTTTAAATTAATGTAACTGATTTCCGTATTTCCCATTTTTCTTTATTTTAGGTTTTTCAGATTTGTATACAGTTTAGGGACTGTTATTTCTTTCAGACTAGCTTTGTTAGACTCTGAGAACAATTTTTTATGATGTTGGAATTTGAGGAGATAAATAAAACTCTCGTTGAATTGTGGTTTATTAACCTACAACCTCGTGAGAATAGGAAGAATTAATATTATCTTACGAGATATATAGTTATTATATAGCCCTCATATTATGCTTCCCCATACTGTCCTAGATCTCCGATTCATATACCGTATATATATATATCACATATGATATACATACTATATATTATATATATATATTTATAATATATATTATATATTATATATAAATATATATATACTATATTACTATATATATTATATATATTATATAATATAAATATATATATACTAATATATATATATTAATATACTATATATATATATATATATATATATATATATAGTAATATATAATATATATATATTATATTATATAATATATATATATATACGTATATATATATATTATATATATAAAATGTACTATATATATATATTATAATAGTAATATATATATATATATATATACACTCCTCCTTATATATATTATATATTTATATATAAGATATATATTAATACCCTAATTATATATATATATCATTATATAACATATATGATATACTATATCGATTAATCGCATTTTTACATTAATTTAAGCGATATAAGCTGCACAATTATATTGAATCAATATTCATAAACTGTTTCAATATTGATTTTCACGTTCGTAGAATAAAACAGACTTAAATCGGAAAAAAACTATTTTATTTAAATATTTTAATAATAAAAGAAGAAAAGTTTTTATTAGCTTTGACGTCAAATGAAAATGTAACAACCCTTTGTTTAAAAATAAATTATTTTTTTTTGGCAATTAATAATAATAATAATAATCATTCCCATAATAATCAATAAATCAATAATAATAATACATAATAATTAATAATAATAATAATTAAAATAATAATAATAATAATAATAAATGATCAATAGATAATGCAATATTAACATGATAATGATAATGATAATATTAATAATAATAATAATTAATCATAATATAATATAATAATAATAATATAATAATAATAATAATAATAATAATAATAATAATATAAGAATAAAATTAATAATAAATAATTAATAATAATAATTAATAATAATAATAATAATGAATAATAATAATAATAATAATAATATTAATTTAACATTAACATTAACAATTTAACATTAACATTAACATTACATAAACATTAACATTAACATTAAACATTTGATTCAATTTTAATTTTTTAATTTTTAATTAATAATAATATTAATTATACTACTACTACTACTACACTACTACTACTAACTACTACTTACTACTACTACTACTACTACTGATCTACTACTACTACTACCATTACAACTACTACTACTTACTACTACTACTACTACTACTACTACCTACTACTACTTCCTAATAATAATAATAATATTAATATAATAATAATATAATAATAATAAAATAATAATTATAATAATAATAGATAATAATAATAATAATAAAATAATTCAATAATTCAAATTTTTTTATTCATACACAGAAGTAAATTGCAATTTTAATCATTTAAATAACAAAGCAGTCACATTCAGTTTTATTATTCTTGGCAAATATTTTACAATTTCAAAAATCAATCAATTAAATAACCGAAGTAATTTCCAGTATTCTGAATGGGTTCTAATGGCAACACAGTGCTGTTCCTTTGAGAACCGGTATACATTTTAACTTAATAATAATCTAAAAAAAATTATAAACCAAATATAATAATAATAATAATAATATAATAATTAATAATAAAATAATAATAATAATAATGATATAAATTTATAATAATAATAATAATAAAATAGATAATATATAATAAATAAATAATAATAATATAATAATAATATAATATAATAATAATAAGTTAATAATAATAAACTGAATAATATAATAATTAATAATATAATACATAATACATATATAATATAATATAATAAAATAATAATATAATAATATTATTAATCAATAATAATAATATTAATAATAAAAATAATAATAATAATAAGAATAAAATAATAATAATATAATAAAATAATTAATATAAAATAATTAATGAATATATAAAATAATAATAATAATAATAAATAATAAATAATAAATAATAAATAATAATAATAAAAAATAATAATAATAATATAATAATAATAATAATATAATAATAAAAAATAATAATAAATAATAATAATAAATAATAAAAAAATAATAATAATAATAATAATAATAATAATAATAATAATAATAATAATAATAATAATAATAATAATAATAATAATAAAAATAATAATAATAATAATAATAATAATAATAATAATAATAATAATAATAATAATAAAAATAATAATAATAATATAATAATATATATAATTAATAATAATAATAATATAATAATAATAATAATAATAATAACAAATAATAATAATAATGATTAACAATAATAACATGAACAAGTATAGTATGCAACCGAACAGAACCTTTTGTATGTAACTAAAGGAGAGCCTTCTTGAATTGAATTTTTGCGATTTACCTCAGTTTGGTTGTGACTTTTCATGCACTACTAAAAGATGACCAGAACAGCAATTAAGAAGTGTATATAGCATGTTTCAAGATGGGGTAATAATAATAATAATAATAATAATATAATATAATAATAATAATAATAATAATAATAATAATAATAATAATAATAATAATAATAATAATAATAATAATAATAATAATAATAATAATAATAATAATAATAATAACAATAATAATAATAATAATAATAATAAAGGGAAAAACACTTTAATTAAATGCAGCTATGTTGCTGTGGAATTTCTTCCCAAGTTTGTTTTATGTTTTTAAACTTGGTGTTTTCAATTTTCTTAAAAAAATAAATTTATTTTAAAAATTCTTGAAGTTTTTTATTTCGCTTTTTTTTCTTGTTTCATTCTTTATTTTATTTCCTCTCTTTCTTTTTTAAACTTAATTTTTTCTTCTTCCCTTTTGTTTCTTTAATTTTTAACTTTTTTTGCTAAAATGTTGATTTTCTAAGTTTTCGAAATCACTTTATTTCCACAAAAAAAAACATGTAAATTAAAAAGACAGACAGAGGTTTTACCACTCTTGAGAAATGAGTTACTCGATTTATTATTTAATAGTAGTTAGGATCACAAAACGCAATTAATGCTAGAAGCTAGCTTCTAGCACCCCCAGCTTCTTTCCTGAGGTACTTCCTAGGTTCAAGCACCTGTCATGTATGTTCCTGAACCTTTTCTACGTTCATGTACGTTCGTGAGGGCTTTTACACCGTTCATGTTCGTTCTTGAGGCTCATGTGTGTTCCTGGGTACTTTCTATCCTCTACCCCACTTTGTTCTTGTCTTCTATGCTATGACGTCAGCACTCAGCTACTTTCATGTACTTTCATTAATGTTTTTCGTATGACGTCACACTCTGCTATGACGTCACACTCTTCTAGCTCTTCTATGTATTAATTAAGTACACTCGTTAAGTACACTTCCATGACAGGTGCTAGAAGCTAGAAAGTACCTCAGGAAAGAAGCTGGGGTGCTAGAAGCTAGTTTCTAGCATTCATTGGGTTTTGTGACCATAACTATTTAATAAACAATTAATGTAATAAAAGGTTGCATTGCGGTTAGATGAGCCCAGAGGTTTTACCCACCGCATATCACCAGAACGTTGTGTAATGCCACAGCACAGAACAACTAGCCAATTTTTTCCAATGCACACCGTAAAGCACAGAGGCAACGAAATTGCGTGCCTCATCAACCGCACAGCACCGAGGTGGTGAGCAACCTCAGTTTACATATAAATGTCAGTTAACATCGGTATTAATAGTCATGATATGAATGGCGGATGTCTACAACTGCTACTGAAGGTCAAATAAAACATTGCAAAAGAAGAAAATAAAAAAGTGAAATTTCAAATCAAAGCTTTTGTGCCAGACTAGACCGAAAGCTTTAGATATGCTCAGCGACATGACAAAATATTTACTGAAGGGGAGGATCCAATATTTGAGATTTTGGACCCCATTTTAGCCCCCATCTAAAAATTGACATAAAATTCTTAAATTTCAGACTATTTTGATGGGGATAAAAGCAAACCGCAGCTTTTTCTGACCTCTAGAACGTCATTTTCGGGTGTTTTTATGTGTCTGTAGTCATTGTTTCGGAGTTTTAATTTTTTTCAAACCTAATTTTTTGACATTTTTTCGTATCAACTTCTACAATTTTTTTCGAAATGACTTCAAACTTGAAACATACATAGATGGGTCTATTCCGCACAAAATGCACATAAAATTTTTTTGATTTTTGGAAAATTGTGCTCAGCAATGTCGAATTTCAAAACCTACTTTTTTTTTTTTTTTTTAGTTGCAGAGCACAATTTTCCAAAAATCAAAAAAATTCTATGTGCATTTTGAGCGTAATAGACACATCTAAGTATACTTAAAGTTTGAAGTCATTTCGAAATAAATTATAGAAGTTGATACGAAAAAATGTCAAAAAATTAGGTTCTGAAAAAATGAAAACGCCGAAACAATGACTACAGACACATAAAAACACCTGAAAATGACGTTCTAGAGGTCAGAAAAAGCTGCGGTTTGCTTTTTTCCCCATCAAAATTGTCTGAAATTTAAGAATTTTAGGTCCATTTTTAGATGGGGGCTAAAATGGGGTCCCAAAATCTCAAATATTGAATCCTCCCCTGAACTGTCGAAGACAAGAAGAGT
>JABUQX010086838.1:27500-32839 GCA_015478945.1 Trachelipus rathkii
AATTTAAGTACTATAGGTTGTTGTTATTACTATAGAAAATATAATTGGAAGTAAGTTTAATTTTTGTAATAGCTATAATATCATTGTTGAAATAATATAAACACTGTTTTAGTAGGTTTTAGACACTGACTCAGACACCTTCTCCAACTATGGTTTCTCGTCCAACTCTTTCTTCTCTGACTACGAATCCGTCTCCCCTTTCTCCACTTCTCTTATGTATTCTGCGTCAATTTCTTCTTTTTTTCAGGTGGGACCCCCTTCCCCTCCGAGGGGTCCCCCTGTACTCCGGCCCGACCCTTACTCCTTCTCCTCTATGCCAATCCAGAATTTGATCCTCTACAGGTATTTTCCTATTTTTATGGGCCAACACCCCCCTGAAGGGGAGCCCTATGGGAGGTAAGGGATGCTGGCCTCTATATATATATATATACTATATATATATTTATATATATATATATATATATATATATAATAATAATATATATATATATATATATATATAGAATAATAGGAGGCCTCCTATTATTCTAACCCTACATAACTTAGCGATTAACAGCTTCGAATTTATCTATATATATATATCTATATTATATATATTAATATATATATATATTTTATATATATATTATATATATATATATATATATATATTATTATATAATATCTATATATATTAATATATATATAATATCATATATATATATATAATATAAATATATAATATATATATATATATATATATATATATATATATCTATTTGAAAAAAATGATTGAGAAAAATGAGGGAGAAATAGAATAAATTATATTTAGGTTTTTATGGATTCAACAGGCGTATGATAGAGTTAATAGGGAAGCTTTATGGCAGGTATTAGTGATATATGGTGTTGGTGGTAGGCTCCTGAATGGAATCAAAAGTATGTATGACGATAGTGAAGCGTGTGTAAGAATAAATGGTGTCAATGGTGATTGGTTTAGGATTAATAGCGGAGTGAGACAGGGTTTTGTTATGTCTCCTTGGTTATTCAATGTGTATATGGATGGGGTTATGAAAGAATTCGAGGTGGGGATGGCAGGAATGGTGTTAGAATGATGGAGAATGGAGAGGAGTTGGAGGGTGCCCTACTGTATTATGATGCGGATGAATTTGGTTCTGTGTGGCGAATCTGAAGAGAGTTTGAGAGGATTGGTAGAGAGATTTGGCAGGGTATGTAAAAGGAGGGGTTTGAAAGTAAACGTAGATAAGAGTAAGGTATGGTTGTGAGGAGGACAGTCCCCTCAGGGTGAAGTTATGTTAGAGATGATGAGCAGCTTGAGCAAGTGTCTGAGTTTAAAATATTTAGGGTAATGTGTTGGATTTGAGAAGGGAACGGATGGATGCAGAGTGTAGTAAGGAAGTTTGTGAATGGCAGGAAGGTTGCTGGTGCAATTAAATCGTTGGTGAATGTAAAGGGACTAAGTCTTGAGTGCGCTAGAGTCTTACATGAGGGTATGTTGTTACCTGTGTTATTGTATGGTAGTGAGACTATGGTCTGGAATAAGAATATAGATCTAAAGTTCAATGTGTTCATAGAATGGACAATCTTAGGGGCATGCTAAGGTGTGAAAAGAATTAATAAAGTGAGGAATGAACGTATTAGAGAGTGGTGTGGTGTGAAGAAAGGGGTAAATGAGAGAATAAATGAAAGTATGTTGAGATGGTTTTGGTCATCTCGACCGGATGATGAAGTCGGTTGGTTAAGCGGAATGTATAGTGGTGAGTGGGGTGCTGGAACCGACCCGGCTGGGAGACCGAAGAGAAAGTGGATTGAGTCGGTGAACGGAATGTCTGAAGGAGAGAAATTGTGAGTTTTGGCAGAGGCGAGAATAAAGGTGCAAGATAGAGAGAATTGCGGGGTTTTGTATGGGGGCATGGTTGTGCCCACCTGGGCAGGGGATGAACCCTTACATTGACGATTTACCATAGTGAGGGTCCTGCGGTCCTATGATGCTCTAGGGTGGATTTTTTGTCTGTGACGAGCTCTCACTAATTAATGGTACAGAGGGGGCGGTAAGGCTGGGCTTTCTTTTCGACGTTTTTCATGTTCTCCTACTGCTTTTCTTTTCCGATGCTTGTACAGCACCTTACCCCCAATCTTGGGGCAAAGAGGAAGGTGAAGAAAGAAAGAAAGAATATATATATATATTTATATATATATATGTATATATAATATATATATATATATATATATATTACAGTATATATATTATATTATATATATATATTATATACATATTATTATATATAGGGATATATCTATATATATATATATATATATATATATATATATAAGATATTTAAATATATAAAGTATAAATTTTATTATTATATATTATATATATTTATTTTAAATAAATAATTCCTTATTTAAAATATATATAAATAAATATATATATATATAAATATATATATATATATATATATATATATATATATATATATATATATATATATATACGAGATAAGCGAATATATAAAATTTAATTTTTTATCGTGCAATATCATTATCCGCCATGGTCTAGTGGTTAGACAATATGCAAGAAGCTAAAGAGGTGAGAGTTCGAATCCTCACTCCAGAGTGGCCGGTGATCGAATCAATATGGATCAATATCAATATGAGTTCAATGACGTGATGTGACGTAATAATATAAGGTATTGAAGTAAATTCAAGTTGCTGATAATGATGGTGGTCAATGCGTGGAATATATTTTACAATCACGCAATGACAACTACATAAGTAGTAAATATAACGCTTCAAATCAGTAGTAAAATTTACTACTTCTCTTTCTACTATTAGTTAAAGTAGAAAAAAGTAGTTAAAATTAAGTTGTCATTTATACAACTGAACAAAAGTTCATTTTACTACTAAACTAAAAAGCGTTTCGACTACTACAAGTAGTAGTTTTCATTCTACTATCCAAAAGTAGTAAAGTTAACTTTTTAGAGGTTGGAGCTCACAGGAACCCGAAAAGTAGTAGAAAAGACTCAAAAAGTTGTTATTTTAACTAAACTTTTTTCTAAGTATATATATATATATATAAATATTATATATATATATATATATCTACATATCTATATATATATATATAATAGTATATATATATATTATATATATCCTATATTATATATATATATATATCTATATATATATATATATATATAGTATATATATATATTAATATATATATATATATGTATATATATATTTATTATATATATATATATTTATATATATAATATATATATATATATATATATATTATATAATATATATATATATATATATATAATATATATCTTTATATCTATATATATTATATATTATATTTATATATATAATTTAATATAATTTAGATCAAGGTGCTTAAATGTAAGTTTCTCAGTTTGCGATGATCCAAAGTGGCTACCTAGTAAAAGAATAATGATGGATTATATATAGATTCAAAAAATCGATTTTGATAAAACTTTTTAGATCGACAGATATAGTGGCAAATAAATTTTTTAATTAATAGTAAAAAGTGCAAGGTTCTTCATTTTGGTAATTCAAATAGAATATTTAACTACGATATGAATGGGGAAGGTTGGCTTGAGTCTGTGGACCAAAAAAAAGATTTAGATGTGAGTAATAAGCAGCAATCGGAAACTAACAATCAGTGTTTGGAAGCAAGGAATAAAAGTTAATAAGATGTTAAGTATAATAAATCGCAATATGGTTTACAAAACTAACAAAGTTATGAGTAGCTGTATAAGAAAAGAAAAGACCTAGGTATGCTGAAGAGAGTGTAAAGAGCAACAAGGATGATTTCTGGCTTTGAGGTTAAGAGCTATGGGGAGAGGCTGAAGAAGTTAGGAATGTTTCTTTAGAAAGGCGATTTTTCATTTCGTGTATTTTGCAGCTAATGGACTCCATATATGTAAATCTCAAGTTTGAAGTCTTTCGAAAAAAATGGGTAAAAGTTAAAAAGAACAGTGTCAAAACAAGATTTTGAATAAAATGAAAATTCCTGAAAGAATGACTACAGAAAAAAAAAAAAAAAAACATTCGAAAACGACGTTTAGAGGTCAGAAAAAGATACAGTTTTTGCTTTTTTTTCCCCATCAAAATTGGCTGTAGAATTAAGATATTATGTCCACCTTTAGGGGTGGTGAAAATATGACTCACACAAAGCAAATATTGGACCCTGTCCTTTATTGAAGTAATATATATATAATTATATATATAATATATATATATATATATTATAATATAATATATATATATAGATATCTATATATATATATATATATATATACATATATATATTAGTATATATATATTATTATATATATATCTATATATAATAGATATATTATATATATATTATCATATATGATATATATTATATAATAATATATATACATATATTATATATATTATAATATATATATATATATATATATTATATTATATATATATATATATTATATATATATTTATTATATATATTATTATTATATATATATATATATATTTATAATATATATATAAAATAGTATAAATATAACGAAAAAAATTTTCGAAGCTACGGCCATATATATATTATATTAATAATATATATTATTTGATTAACATATATATATAATTATCATATATCTATATATATAATTATAATATTATATATAACATAATATAATATATATATATATACGTATACATATAATATCAATAAGATCATTATCATCACCCTACCTTCTCCCACAGACTGGGGTCAAAGGTGGCGTAGCATTCACACTGGAAAACAGAAAAGTAGATAGAATATCATGACGAAAGTCGAGAAAGAACGCTGAGCCTTACCGCCCCTTTTCATACCTTTAGTGAGGAACTTCGTACGCAGAAAGAAATCCACCTTAGAATGGCTTCACGACGGACCCTCACTATGGCATCTCGCCACTGTAAGGGTTTACCCACTATCCTTAACCCAGGTGGCCATCACCATACCATCTCAAAAAACACGCGCCAATTCAACATCCTATTATGCATCCTTTCTTCTCGCCTCTCCATCAACTCAAGAATTTCTCTCCTTCAGGAATTCCTTTGCTGACTCACTCCAATTTTTCCTCGGTCTCCCCCATGCCGGTTCATTGCCCAGCAATACTCAACCACTCTACTACCGCTTATACCAACCAAACTATCATCTCATCCTTTCCAAACATGGCCAAACCATCTCAACGTACTGTCCATTGATTCTCTTATCTACCCCTTTCTTCCAACCACGCACTCTCTATATCGTTCCATTCCTCATTTTCATCAATTCTTCTCAG
>JABUQX010086839.1:0-5000 GCA_015478945.1 Trachelipus rathkii
AAAAGAGAGAGATTTTTCCTATATATAAAGTTTCTATAAAGATGACCATTCAATCAATCAATTACAAGTCAGAACCAGAAATATATTTTTTCTTAATTTTTGTGCGTCAAGTATGTTGGCATATAGACAAATTGGGATTTATGAACGTAGGCGGATTAGTCTTAGTAGATTAACTTCATTATATGGATTATAGTTTTTCCAGCCTTTTCTGTTTCTCTTCATGCAAAATATTATAGTTTGCATGATAACTGATAGCTTTATAGCATAAACGTTGGAACAATTATCGGAAGATGTAGGATTTTACTTCCACACAAAAATTTGCGATGCTTCTTTGAAAGGTCTCAGAATTTCTTGCAATTGTCTAAAATTATTCTTTTTCATTTGGTTTTTATAGCCAGGGATGGCAAGTTTTAACTTCAAAATTGCAATTTTAACTACTAGCTTGACTGACAGCTTTGTCTATCATAGGTAATGAACTATTCAATCTTGTTTTACAATCTCTTGCGTAATTTTGTTTGATTATTGAAGTATTTTTTTCTGATTTTATATATTGCTTTGTAACTCATTTCCAAATTTTTGGGAAATCTTTTGAATAACATTGCAATATTCGAACTTTATCAACAATGTTGATGCAAATGTTGAATTTCTGTGGTTTTTGGAAATAAACGGGATGTCAAGTGGCAAGGTTTATAGTATGTGTCATAGTGCAAGGTGACATACTTTTAATATCCAGTTTCTGACATGCTTGTTGTAACATTTGATTTCATTGATAGAGTACCGCAAGGACAGGGTTTCTAAGTTTAAGTCTTGAAAACATTTGATTATTGAAGCCACTTATGTTATCACCTGTTATGAGATTTCATCACTGATGGAATGCCCGCATACATAAAAACACGCGAATTTTCCATAGTTTCATTCAAATTGAGTGTGATAGTTAGGTGCTAAAAACTGACTTTTGATTTTTGGTGCATGTCCATAAATCGAATGTTACATAAAAGTGATTAAACTTACCATCTTCGGACTGGCTTGACAACATACTTTAAATTTTTTTGTCTCATGTCGTCGTACAAACAATTTATATGATTCGTTGCAATTGCTCTTCGGGTCGGGGCTTGATATTCAGGATCGGAGAATATTTAAGAGTTTCCTTTGATATCTTATTTGTATATATATATATATATATATATATTATATATATATATAATATATATATATTTATATATATATAATAGGTGGTAAGTATTTTTTTATATATAATATATACTTATATAATATATTATATATTATATATAATATATATATATATATATATATATATATATGGACAGTTATAGTAACGTGGGACACGGAACGGGACGTCAGATTTCAAAAAAATTTTCACAGGTGATATCTATGAACTACATAAATAGATGTTCTAGGGTGGAAATGAATTTTTTTTATTTTTTGTTTTTTTTATTTCTCAGGTTAGGAACGTTCGGATTTAAAAAAAAAACTTCACAGGAAGACGTAACCTACCTAACTAACCTAGACTCAACCTTGTGCATTTTTTTTTTTAACTGCGAGTAACTAAATATAAAATAAAAGATGATTTTTTTTATTTTTTTATTTTCCCCCAAAAGCCTAGTAACAACTTTATTTATTCATTCAAATCTTAATTCTTTTTTAAATCCGAAGTCCCGTTCCGTGTCCGCGTTACTAGTACTTTTGTCATATAATATATATATATATTTATATATATTATATATATATTATAGTATATATAGTAATATATATTAATATATATATAAGTATATATATATTATATATATATATATTATTATATATATATATATTATGGTAAAACTTACTTATAAAAAAGTTATAATAACTGAAAATGATCATTAAATACACTCTTTGTCATATAAATAAAACTTGTAATAAACGGAAAGGTCAATGAATGAAATGCACTTACTGGAAAAGTTATTTAATCATTATTTATTATTATGTATTATTTACTACATCTTTTTACTGCGTAATTCAAATTCCATATTATATACTATTTGGATGTTGTACGGCTAACGTTTTCTATGATTAGGAAATAAATCAAAAAGAATGATTAATATTTTTAATTTAATTTAAAAAACACAACGCAGTAAGTTTTCGTGAACTAAGCTAACCTAACCTTACCCAAACTAAGCTAACCTAACCTAGCTGAAGCTAAACCTAACCTAACCTAAACTACCTAACCTAACTAAAAAAAAAAAAAATCATTTCGAGCCTAAGAACATCTATTTTTATGTATCATAGATTCTACCTGTGAATTTTTTTTTTTTTTTTGAAATCTGACGTCCCGTTCAGCGTGGGCGTTAAGTATAGTTTGCCTTTAATATAATATATATATATATATATATATATATATCATATATATTATATATATATATATATATATATATATATATATATATATATATATCTATAAAGTAGCTTAACTTTTAGTTATAAAGACTTTTAATATTTTACTCAAGAACACAATAGTTTCAATAACCTAAATACTTACAGAAACGAGTCAGTGAGATTCTAACCGATCGAAATGACATACAGATCAAAGCGGCCAACCCATTCCACAATCGCTTGATCAATTGAGTTTTTTTCCTGTCTGGAATTCATCTCTGTTTTTTCACTTTTGAATCAGAATTGGTTTTAAACTCCACGCAACTCGCTAAACGTTCATTTTTCATTTTTAATTTTCTTTTCTAATTCGTTGTAAAGTGGTATATGATTCGTCTTAAATGCCTTCTCAAATTGAAAGGCTTTTTATTGATTTTAGAAAAAAACACAAACGGCATTTTCCTTTATCTGATTTCCCAGTTTTCTCATAGCAGTCGACAAAAGTTTTCCATTTGTAATGTTCTGGCTTCAAAGTATTTTGTGATGTTTCCTGAACAGACGTCCCACTCCATGAGGTTGAAGGTACTTCCATAGTGGATGGTACTTCGTCCAAGTCTGAGGCACTTGAAGACGTCATTTTATTTCTTACCTTTACGTTTGATTATTTTGATAGGCTATATTTTTAATCAACGTAGTTTTTTTTTTCTTAAAAAGTTAAAATAAATATCAGAGATATTTAGTTTTTTGACAAAAAGATACTGTAATTCAACATATAATTAAACAATAATTTTCTGTGCTAGATTACAGCTTACAATTTGAAATATTTACAGCACAATGAGCACACTCAATATTCTTAATCACTTTCAGCCACTGCGATTGCTATACAACTGAATCCGACTGACGTTAGTGATTTAATTTCAAAGTTCGGAGATGCAGAATCAGCATCTCAGAGACTCTCTCCTTGTCTTATATTAAAAAACGACTCGCGGTCTTTGAGTTAATATATAAAACTCTATAATATATATATATATATATATATATATATATATATATATATATATATATATATATATATATTATATATACATATATATATATATATATCAAGCTATATATATATATATATATATATATATATTATATAATATATACGGATTATTTAAAATTGATTGGGAAAGGCCCGGCACCGCGCACCGCACCGCACCAAAAGCTTCGCACCGCGCACCGCACCGCACCAAAAGCTTCGCACCGCGCACCGCACCGCACCAGTAACTAAAAAAATTCTCGCACCGCGCACCGCACCGCACCGACATTTACAGCTCGCACCGCGCACCGCACCGCACCGCACCGCACCGGTGCGTTTGCCAACCCTACCCTGAAGGTATCACCTTGCCGTGGACGAGGTTTGAAAACCCTGTGCTCCCCGGAGGGGGCGCTGAATAACTAAAGTTGGTTACAGCAGTAGCTAGACGAAAAATAAGTATCCGACAAGATTCTGCTAAGGAAATGGATTTGAAGAATGAGACGGATCCTGAGTAGACTTATGTGCCTGAGCACTGAGCCAGAGCAGGAACAGGAGTTTTAGTTGATATCTTAAAATAAGCCTATAATAGACCAAGTGAGATGTCATTTTATATGTTTATGAGCCCTTAGAGTTTGATTTTGAGGGTTTCAAGTTTCTACTGGGAGACTGAGACGTCCCATGATGCGGAGCAATAAGCCAGAGCTGGAGATATAGCTTGAGTTGAATCTTGAAATAAGCAAATAATAGGACAAATGTGATGTCATTTTATATGTTTACGAACCCGTAGAACTCGAATTTGAGCGTTTTAAGTTCCTACAGGAAATGTAAACACCCCATGAAGTGGTTCCCAGAAAAAAAATAGAAAATCAGAAGGTGCTTAACAAAGGAAGATGAAGGAACGATGACGAAGGATGACTCCAGAGAAATTAGAAACGGTACACTACTGCCGCTAAGGGTTAATTCTTCTCTACCGTTTGTCTGTATTATATTCAAGAAGTAGCTAAAGGAGCAGAGTCCTTTTCAAAGATGAATTACTCTGAATGAAGTAAATACGCGCTTAATCTACATGGTTTAACAAATGAAAACCATATAATTTCAATCGAAAATTTCCAATCACTACATTTATTACAGAAAAACATCAATGCATCCATTGTCTTAAATGTGATAACACAGAATAACACCATTCTCCCTTTAAATAAAATAAAATAATATAAACTCCAAATCGTCTGCAAATTTAATTTTAAATTCAGCAAAAACTTTCAAATTATTACAAACACTGTTAATAAAATAACTTTATACCTAAGACTTTATACCTCTTAAACCCTAATACAAAATTACCCCTCACCAAAATCAATATGTAGTTTAAAAGAAAAATTTATTTCAATGTCTGCTAGGAAGTAGGTATTCTTGAACACATCTCTTTATTCGTTAACCTTTACTAACACTCAGAACAGCTTCACAAAATCTTTAAATTCTTGAACATCTTGAAGCTTCCGACTGTGATTCACTCTCCTCTTGAAACAACCAAAGCAGCCTTGGCCTCGAGAGTGATAGACCCCGGCGAAACTATAAATATTTTTGCACCACAACCACCTACACACATACACAC
>JABUQX010086839.1:15000-19502 GCA_015478945.1 Trachelipus rathkii
TGGTGAAAAGCCGATGATTATTTACAAAATATCTAAATTTGATTGCAGGGTATTGCATTTCACTTATACATAATAACCCCCGGTCTTAGTATTATTATTCACCATGCGCGGTACCCTGTTTGGCCCTACGTTCGAGTGCGAGCGGGAGGAACCGTAGTATTACTCTTCTTGGACAGTAGAAGTATTCTCGGTTTCTCTTTTGTCTCGTCGTAGCGTAGTGGTCAAACACATGCACGCTCATCTGCAAGGGTCCAGGATCGTATCCTAGCACCAGTGAAAATACATTCAGGGGATATTTACAAATACAAATTTGATTGCAGGGTATTTTCCTTATACATAAAAAACCCCGGTCTTGGTATTATTATTCACCATGCGCGGTGCCTGTTTGGCCCTACGTTCGAGTACGAGCGGGAGGGAATACGTAGTAATGCTTCTTCTTGGACAGTAGAAATATTCTCGGTTTCTCTTCTCGTCATGGCGTAGTGGTCAAACACATTCTTTATCACTACAACCATATATGATACAAACAAAATTGGTTACAAAACGCTTTTATGTTTAACCTCTGTTCTCAACTCGAACCATTCCTTAT
Organism: Trachelipus rathkii; assembly: GCA_015478945.1. Taxonomy (NCBI): domain Eukaryota; kingdom Metazoa; phylum Arthropoda; class Malacostraca; order Isopoda; family Trachelipodidae; genus Trachelipus; species Trachelipus rathkii. The sequence continues at coordinate 15,590 of JABUQX010086839.1, forward strand.
TCTCATATTCTGTTCTTGCATTACATTTACTATACCCACACAAACCCTCCAGAGCTCCTCTCAACTTTCTACTCACTGCATATTCTCTCTCAGCAGTCTGCCTCTATGCACTAAATCGAAATCTTTCTTAAGATCTATGAAAGCTATATATGCTCTTATATATCGATCCAGTTTCTAGAATCCGGGAATCTTAATTTTAGGATAAAAAGTAGTACCAAGGCTTTGGACAGCATAGGAAAATCTTTAATGTCACAATAAACAACGTTTCGGAAACAACATCAGTTTCCATTATCAGGCTAGAATTAAACAATAAATAGCTGGTAGGGAAAAAGTAACAGCTTGATAAAGCATCTAAATAAAATGTCGTTAAGTATTAACAGAACAAAAAATAATTTTAAAGGAGTTAAATTTCGACGAAGATTGAAGTTCAATAATAAATAAAAGCAGAAACCGAAAAAAATTAATTTAAAAGACCTGGGGTAAAAAGTAGAAGATACAACTAAGAAACTAGTACTGTATGATATGATAGCAGTTAGATAGTGATAACGATGTATAAATGGACCACAGAAGACAGGGATACTTTGAGAGAATGGATGAAGGAACAAGAGAACATGGCGGAAACTGCTGTGAGTGGCACTTCCCATCATATAGAGAAAAGAATTGATTTTAACAAAATATATGTATATATATATATATATATATATATATATATATATATATATATATATATATATATATATATATATATATAACGTGTATGTATATGCTGTGTCTATTTTATACATATGTATATATATACTTCTATATTATACTGGATTTCACCTATATATATATATATTATTAGTGTTGCACCGATACCAAAATTTTAGTCCGATACCGATACCGATACAAGTACTCACAATTTTTTCAATGCCGATACCGATACCGATACCGATACCAAAATTTTTGCCGATACCCGATACCGATACCGATACTTTTATCCCTATAAATTGGGCCTAATATATATATATATATATATATATATATATATATATATATATATATATATATATATATATATATATATATATATCGAAGCACTGGTTAACGAAACCATAATATTCTCTACACTGCGGCGGTACCCAGGCCGTAGCTCGCGAGCAACTATCGTTTAAATGTGGCTAGTGGATTAGGGATTCATCACGTTTATTAAAAATAAAATAGTTTAAAAATTATATATATATATATATATATATATATATATATATATATATATATATATATATATATATATATATATATATATATATATATATATATATCCAACTGAAATAGCCTATCTTTTCTGCTACATATATATATATAACTCTCCAACTGAAAGGCCATTCTCTTCGGCCTCCTATTTTCTAACCCTGGTTGATTCTGGCATTCCTCCTCCTCCTCCCTCTCCTCCTCAGGTGTCGTATGTCTTTGCCTGTGATTACGTTTGATCGGGTGCATGGGCTGAAATCTATGAACGTTAGGAGGCGGGTGGCCCGGATGGCATTCCTCCCGGTGTTTTGAGGTGTGCTTACTTGCTGACCCCGCCCCTCGTTCAACTATATTCTCTATGTCTCAATACGTACTTTCCTCAGTGTTAGAAGCACGCACATGTCCAACCTATTCCGAAAAAAGGAAGCCGCTCTGATCCTTCTAACTATCGCCCTATAGCTCTCACTTGTATTCGATCTAAAATCTTTGAACCCTTCTCAACTCTCATTTTTTAGACCATCTGGAATATCATTCTCTTCATTCGATCGCCAGTACGGCTTTTTGTGTTCAAAGTCGATATACTTTCCTATTTAACCGATTTATGGTTTTCCGCTCTTAGGAACTACAGGGAGACTTGTGTGGTGACGCTTGACATATAAAAAACATTTGACCGGGTACCAGCACGCGTCACTGCTCCTCTAAGCTCCCCTTTTTTGGAGACCACTCACTTCTGCTTTGCTTACTTATGTCTGGCTTTTAACGAGTGGCAGCTCCATTATCATTTGTGGTTGATGGGCAGCTTCTTTTGTCAATAGTGGTGTTCCTCAGAGTTCTGTCTTTATCTCTACTTTTATTCCCACTTTTCATTAATGATCTTCTCACCTGCACATCTAACTCTATCCGCCTCATATGCCGATGACTCGACCATGCATTCTTCAACTCATTTCAATTCTAATTCTCTCTTTTGCTTCTAGAATTGCCTTTCAAATGCCTTAAATCTTTCCGATTCTATTCTCGCTGATCTTAATAGATTCCCAGTGGGGTCGTCTCAACCTTGAAATTCCATTCATTTCTTTAAAAACCCAACTTCTACAAATCTCTCTCTCTAACACCTTCCACATACTGCAACCTGTCTCATAGACGGTTTCTCTCGTCTCTGTTGACAATATAACTTATCCTTGAGCGCTTAACATAAACAAAAAGAAATATGCTTTAAGAGCACCATACAACGGTTGCTAGGGCGGCCTCAAAGAAACTGGGAGTTCTGTTTGGGCTGCGAGGACTTTTTTTCCTCTTCTCAATTACTCCAGCTATACAAGGCCTCATCCGCCCTTGTATGCAGTACTATTCTCATATCTATGGGGGGGCTGGTTTCGCGGCACTTTGGACTTGAGATAAGTCAAAAGGTAAAAGGCTTATAAGCTCTCTGCACGCTTCAGTTCATGACCTCTCTTTTTGCAGCTTTTGATGTTGGTGCTTTATCTCTTTCTATAGGTACCGCAGCGGCCGGTTTCGAGGGAATTTACCACTCGCGTACCACCACCTTTACGGCGCCCGCACACTAGGAGTGCTGTGTCTGCGCACGAGTTTTTGCGTGAATATTGGTAACTCCAGGCTAATTCGCTGCGGTGCTTCCTTCTTCCTGCCTTCCACCTCTGTTCTGTGGAACTCTCTTCTATCTTCTGGTTTCATACTGAATTTAATCTCCCTCACTTTAAAGCATGCGTCTGTGCTCATCTGCATAGTTTGTGTTATTTTGGCGTGCAACGCCCCCTCACTGAATAAGGCTCTTCCCGTGAGTGAAGTATTGGGCTTTGTAATATATATATATATATATATATATATATATATATATATATATATATATATATATAGCAATAACTATATATAACATATATATATATATATATATATATAACAACTTAACCAATAATATATATATATATATATATATATATATATATATACCTGCATAACTACTCTGCTAACTCTGTATATTTGGCGTTTTCGTTTTTTGCGGTAGCACGGACGTGAAATGCTCGAAGGTTTGCGTTCGTTTTTGTCAAACTTACCGAAGAATCTTAGAAATTTCCCGTACTTGCGGATTTAGCACGTTCTTACAAGAAAAGTAGCAAGCAAACAAGATTAGCGGCGTGGTGTGCCATCTGAATTGATGAATGTTTCATTCAATGAAATCAGCTTTGTTAAATCTAATTTCTTCCAAATGGATAGACCCCTCACAAATAGTTGATCAATTATTTATAATATAAAACCATTTGTTATTTTTTTATTTCTGTTTATTCCAGAACCACGTTCCATCATAACAGCTGATTCAAATTGATTAAAAAACAAAAGTAAGCCTAGCACGAAATCGCGATGAATTTAACGGAAATTCTTACTAAAAACTGGTGAGCATTTCACCATCGAGCATGCTTCAAATGACAAAAACGAAACGATTAAATTAAAGCAAAGAAAATACTAATAAAATTAATTCATTCTATCATAAACGCTTCATATTATTACAATTATAATTAAAGGATAGAACTAAAGAGAAATTAGCCAAGTAAAACATGATAATTATTAGACACCTACTTTTATTTATCACCAAGCCCACTAATACTTCCACGGGACTAATTTATTGTCACTATTCGTGAGGGGCCTAAGACCAGCATATACAAGCCTT
>JABUQX010086840.1:0-50000 GCA_015478945.1 Trachelipus rathkii
AAATCTCCAGTTATGGAAGCAAGGATTAGGTGATATATATATATATATATATATATATATATATATATATATATATATATTATATATATATATATATATATATATATATATATATTATTATTATTATTATATATATATATATATATATATATATACCTGTATATATATATATATATATATATATATTTATTATTATACATATATATATATATATATATATATATATATATATATATATATATATATATATATATATATATATATATATATATTATAAAAGTTATATATGATGAATAACTGAATCAAGTGTCAGAGTTTAAACATTTAGATAAGGTTGGATGAAAAAGGATCCATGATGCAGTGTGTGTATGTTGTGAATGGTAGGAGGGTGGCTGGCAATTAAATCTTTGGTGGATGTAAACTTATTGTTAAGGGACAGCCAGAGTCTTGATGTGAGGGTATATGTTGTTATCTATGTTAATGTATAGTAGTGAAACTATGGTCTGGAATAAGAGGCAATGATCAGTACAATGTGTTCAGTTTACAATCTTAGTGTGTTAGATGTGGAAGAATTGATAAAATGAGGAAGGAACGCATTTGTGAGTCGTGTGGTGAAGAAAGGGGTAAACAGCGGATGCATGGTGAGTGTGCTGGGAATCAAAGACCAGCTGGGAGACCAAAAAGTGGATTGAGTCAGTAAAGGAATGCCTGAACGAGAGAGTGTGAATTTGGTAAAAGCGAGAAGAAAGGTGCATAATAGAAGTGAATGGCTGGATTTTGTGAGCTATATGGTCTCACCTGAGCTAAGGGATGAACCCTACATTGATGATACGCCGTAGTGAGGGTCAGTCCCTTGAAGCCCTAGGGGTGGATTTTTCTGGCTGCGATGAATTCTCACTTATGGGATTTAAAGTGGGTGGTAAGGCTGAGCTTTATTTTCAACTTGCGTCATATTCTCTTCTACTACTATTCTGTTTCCAAAGCATGTCACGCACCTTTACCCCCCAGTCCCAAGAAGGTGGTGATGATATATTTATATATATATATATATATATATATATATATATATATATATATATATATATATATATATATATATATATATATATATATATATATATATATATATATATATTTATATATATATAGTAAGGTAAGGAACGGACGATGCAGTGTAGTAGGAAAGTTGTGAATGGCAGGAAGGTGGCTGGTGCAATTAAATCGTTGGTGAAATGCAAAGGGACTAAGTCTTGAGTGTGCTAGGGTCTTACATGAGGGTATGTTGTTACCTGTGTTGTATAGTAGTGAGACTATGGTCTGGAATAAGATCTAAAGTTCAATGTGTTCAGATGGACAATCTTAGGGTTGTGCTTGGTGTGAGAAGAATTAATAAAATAAGGAATGAACTTATTAGAGAGTGGTGGTGTGAAGTGAGGTAATGAGAGAATAAATGAAAGTATGTTGAGATGTATCATATGGAAAGGATGAATGATAGGCGGTTGGTTAAGCGGGATGTATAGTGGCAGAGTGTGTTGGAACCGACCGAAGAGACTGAAGAAAAAGTGGATTGAGTCAGTAAACGAATGTTTGATGGGAGAGAAATGTGAGCTTGGTAGAGGCGAAAGAAAGGTATAATAGGTTTGAATGGCGTGGTTTATGAGGTATGATTGTGGCCCACCTAAGCCAAGGGACAAACCCTACATGACGATCTATTATAGTGAGGGTCCATCGCCGTCCCATGAAGCTGGGTGATTTTCTGACTGCGATGAGTTCTCGCTAATTAATGGTACCAGGGTGCGGTAAGGCTGGGCTTTCTTTTCGACTTATGTCATGTTCTTCTACTCTTTTCTTTTATGATGCTCGTCACGCGCCTTACTCCCATTCTTGGGTAAATATAAGGAAGATGAAGAAAGAAAGAGATATATATATATATATATATATATATATATATATATATATATATATATATATATATATATATATATATATATATATATATATATATATATATATATATATATATGAGTTCACGTTTGGCTCAGTGGGTTAAGGCGAGCTTTTGGCTTACCTTAAGAACAGGATTCCTCTCAGTATGGGTTCGAGTTCTCGTTCGGCCACGTGAACGGACACAAAAAATTGTCGTTAGTAGGAGATTTTCTGCAATATTTACGTATTGCAGTTTACGGCATAATGTATTACACTAATCTCACACACACTTCACTACAAACCATATCCAAATACATACAACAGAACAGTCTATTCACAAACAAAATCACTCTTCTCATGCTTCATGCATTGCGTACCAGGATGCGAACCCACGCCTTACGATGGCAAGAGCATTCTGACTACGTCGCGCTGAAGCAGGGCCTATCGGGCCTAAATCTCTGCACCTTCTGGTCAGAAACCACAACTCACCAATGGAAGGTAATATAGTATATATATATATATATATATATATATATATATATAGTATATATATATATATATAGTAGGGGTATTACAAAATCATTGTTCAAACTTTTTCCTGGAGACCACCCCACCCCCCTAAAAGTAATTCGCTCAAAAATGAGATTGGCAAAGTTTCAGCCTTATCGGTAACCCGTGTCTCATTGAGGTCAAAGTTTAAAATCGCAGTTTTTCCTTCCATAAATGAAACCATTCACTTAGAAACCGATTTTTGCTTCACGAAATATGTTGTTGTTTTGGAGCTTATTTATTAAACTATATAGATTTCAAGATATCTATCATTAAGTTCAGACATTATCCGATCAAAGTGACTTTTTATGCAAATGCCAAACACATTACAACACTCAATTAGTATCTGCTTTCCAGATTTTGCTTTTTTAATTTCATTTTGTACATTAAAAAGGTTTAGTTAAAAGTGTTCTTCAAAGATTAATGGTAACTAAATTGAAATGAAATATGAAGAGAAAAAGAGAGCAAAGAAGGTATAAAATATCGATCACAAATAATGCTCAAACTGTGATTATTTATCCAAAGTTCTGTAACCAAAGTCCACACTCTTACCACCAATTCTTTCAGCTGTGCCTGACAACCTTAAACATTTACTATTTTCTTAGCTTTTAAATAATGTTTGATTTTTAGCTTTAGTAGATGATTTAGTTTTAAAACACACGTTACATGGGTTTTAGATCATAATAAATAAATGTTCAAAACCTTTTTTCAAACTGCTAATAAAAATTGATCTTTAAAAGATATATTTACTAAATGGTTTTTGCCACCCATCTGGCGTGATGAATAGCAATAATTTGCAGAAAAATAATCTTTTGGAGAAAGACATCCTAAAAAATTTAAAACAAAATTGATAAATTGTATATAATCATCCCTGGGCTACTGTTATTGTTTGATAAGAAAGCTTGAAATTTGAAAAATGTATTTTGTATCTAATATTATTTACTTGGTGATTTGTCTTGTTTAATCTTATAACACACCAGTCTGAAATTTTAAAAATATCACCTGAGGCCAGATAGTCCATTTTACAATGAAAAACTGCTTTAGAATAATTTCTAAAATATGGTGGCAACATATTTTTCTTTAATAATTGCTCTAGCAAAGCAGGCTCTCTGAAGACTAGTGGTTACTGTAGTGGTATCAAACACATTGTTTGAGCCTTCCAACCGCCTCACTGTTCAACTACAGAAAAATGCATCTTTTGCCTGAGTAAATTCTACTTTGTTTATAACTGAGGAACTCCTATCAACTGTTCTTCATCCCCACAACTAATCAAAACCGCTACCCTCTCTACATTTTCTTTGCTCAAAATATCTGGAAGCAATTTTCCATCCCAATACACAACAGCTCCCTCTAAATCGGAATTCTTGAATCTATTTTTGATAAGCTTATTCCTTCGTTTTCAGAATTGCTGTCTGCGGAATTATGTTATACTTCTACTTACAATTAAATTCAGTGGGTCATGACCTACTGCCTCTGCAGTAACTGATATTATTCGAACTGGTTCTCTATCAGAAATACTATATCTAACAATAAAGAGAATCTTTCAGTAATAATCTCTTCACTTTCTTAGAGTACTTCCCCTTTATTTCTGGCCCTACTTCTTTGTGTCTGGAAAATTATCCTCCATTTCCATATCTTCTTGCGTCGGCTCATCTTCCTCTGATGTGCTGCTTAGTGAAGATTCCAGTTCTACATCTTCATCCTCAAATCTTTCTAAAAATAAAATAAACCACTAAGCACTCACAGATAATGGCATCAGGTCAACTAATCTGAAAAAAAATAAATAAATTGTAATAAATAAAAGTTAATATCAAACTATGTCCCAACGTAGTTCTAAATAATATGAAAAAAAGAAAATGTGAGGGAAAACTCTGAAACTCGCTTACATTTTCTCTTGATTTTGCCAATCTTGCCAACTCGGTGCTCGTCTCTTTTCTCTTTATTGTTCTGCTTTTATAAAATTTCATGTCAACGCCTCCCGTGCAGCTAGGGCGTCCTTTTTTTCTCTGAAGAAACAAAAACTGCTCGTCTTTTGTAGTAGTGCTTTTCAGTGTATCCTGATCAACGTCAAATAGGTCATAAAGAATTGACTTGAAAGCTTTTACTTTCTGATTTTGAGCTGTGCTTGCAGATCTGGTAGCGTTTTTTTTTTTTTTTTTTTTTTTTTTTTTTTTTTTTTTTTTTTTTTTTTTTTTGTGGTTTTTCCACTCCATAAAGAGTGTCTGATTGGTATCTTAGCTTTCTCCTCAAAAAATTAGAACTTCCTCTATTTTAAGTCTTGCAGTTTCTCTGGTATTCAATTTCACTTGGCGCATATAAAATAAACTGCATAAAACTTGATAATTAGGTGGCAACTTACTGCCAGTGATTTGATTAGACGTGTGACCAATTAAAAAAAAATATATTGTCTTCTGTGAACTCATGCTCGTCGATGCTGTAGAAGGCGAAGGTGAGAGTGAAACTTTAAGGCAACAATATTTCCCATAAAATAAGACAAAAATCAGATTTCTAGGACAAATAGTTTTCATTTTGTGAAGGGAAAATTATTTGTCCTAGAAACCAGATTCTTGTCTTGTTTTATAGGAAATGTTGTTGCCTTCAAGTTTCACTCTCAACTTCTTGTCTTTCTGCCTTGAACTCATGCTCGTTGATGCTGTAGAAGACGCGAACGTGAGAGTGAAACTTCAAGACGACAACATTTCCTATGAAATATAACAAGAATTAAGTTCTAGATGAATGTTTTTCTTTTTATGAAGGAAAAACTGCGATTTTTTTTGTTGCAAAAATTAGCAGTTTTCAAAACTTTAACCTCTTTGAGGCCCAGTTAACGATATTCAATTGAGCTGAAACTTTACCAATCTCATTTCCTAGACAATTGGCAACTTTTAAAGGGGTCCTCTGAAGAAACGATGAAAAAAAGTTTCCCAATATAGCTTGTGACCACATAAATATATATATATATATATATATATATATATATATATATATATATATATATATATATATATATATATATATATATATATTTATATATATATATATATATATAGCTCTATATATATATATATATATATATATATATGTTATTGTATTGTTAAGGTGATGTTGTTACCTGTGTTATTGTATGGTGAGACTATGGTCTGAATAAAGACATAGATCTAAGTTCAATGTGTTCAGATGGGAATCTTAGCACTAGGTGTGAAAAGAATTGGCTTAAAGTGAGGAATGAACGTATTAGAGAGGTGAAGAAAGGGGTAAATGAGAGAATAAATGAAAGTATGTTGAGATGGTTTGGTCATGTGGAAAGGATGAATGAAAGTCTGGTTGCTAAGGGATGATAGTGGAGAGGTTGGGAACCGACCGGCGAGACCGAAGAGTAGGATTGAGTCGGTGAACGAATGTCTGGAAGAGAGAAATAGGCAGAAGTGAGAATAAAGGTGCATGATAGGAGAGAATGGCGGGCGATGGGGGCATGGTTGTGGCCCACCTGGCGCAAGGTGACTCCTACACTGACGATTTACCATAGTGAGGGTCCGTCAGTAGTAGGGAGTACAGGGTGGATTTTTTCGTCTGTGACGAGCTCTCACTAATTAATGGTACAGAGGGGCGTTGCAAGGCTGGGCTTTCTTTTCTATCGTTTGTCATGTTCTCCTACTGCTTTCTTTTCCGATGCTTGCACAGCACCTTACCCCAATCTTGGGGCAAAGAAGGTGAAAGAAAGAGATAAAGATATATATATATATATATATATATATATATATATATATATATATATATATATATATATATATATATATATATATATATATATATATATATATATATATATATATATATATATATATATATATATATATATATATATATATATATATATATATATACGGTATATATATATATATATATATATATATATATATATATATATATATATATATATATATATATATATATATATATATATATATATATATATATATATATATATATATATATATATATATATATATATATATATATATATATATATATATATATATCTTACTTCAATGAGACTGTTATACTTCTCATCCAAATACTGAGGTCCTCTATTTAGGGGATTTCAATACATAACACTGGTTGGGGCCTATACTGGATTTAGGTGGGAGTGACAAATCCTATTCAGCATTCTCAACGATCTGGGCAACTAATTAAAGAACCCACACATTCCGATCGTCCCAACCAATTTTTTGAAACACACTTGGACCTGTTTCACCACTAGTCCTTCTCTCTTTAAATACACCACTTTCCCTCCTATCGGTAACCCGATCGCAACCTTATATCTCTTAATTTTAATACTTTCTCCACCAGCTCCATCCTGCCCCACACGTTTTTTTTTCTGGCACTTTGATCGGGCCGATTGGGAGGCCTTGCGCTGCTTCTACGCAAACTATAACGGAATGACTGCTTTGTCTCTGGTGACGCTTCGACTTCTGCCGATAAGGTGGGGAGCTGTAATCGTTGACGGATGAGCAGGTTCATTCCTTCTTCGACTAAATCTTTCTCTCATAACCCATGGTTCGATCGTGCTTGTTCCCGCCATTCAGGCAAGAGACAGTGCGTATCGGGAGTGGGAAAATTCCTGTTCTCCTATCACTCTTGCTACTTTTCATTCTGCTTGGAAATCATTGTAGGATACGACGAGCAAAACGGGCTTCCATCAAACGAAAGTGCGCTACAACCTCCTTGGTTCTCCTACTGACAAATCTTCTGGCCTCTTGCAAAAAAACATTTAACAACTTCTGTAAATCTGTCTTTCCTCCTCTTAGTTGCTGACGGTTGCTAATTCTCCAACTGAAAAGGCCAATCTCTTCGGCCTCCTATTTCTCTAACTCAACCCTGACGATTCTGGCATTCTGGCATCCCTCCTCCTTCTCCTCTCAGGCAGTCCTGTGCCTTTGCCTGTGATTACATTCTGATCGGGTGCAGGGCTCCTGAAGCATGAACGTTAGGGATAAGGAAGGCGTGGATGGCACCCCCCAGTTTTGAGGGGAGTGTGCTCCGTGCCATTCCGCCCCCCGTTCAACTATATCTTCTATGCCTCAATGCTAACACTTCCCTCTTCAGTGTTGGAAGCACGTACATGTCCAACCTATTCTAAAAAAGGAAGCCGCCTGATCCTTCGCCAATCCATCGCTTTTTAGTCATATATTCTGTATTCTATCTAAGATCTTTGAAACTCTTCTCAACTCTCACTTCTTCGATCATCTGGAATCTCATTCACTTCTTTCCGATCGCCAGTACGGCTTTCGGCGCTCGAGGTCCACTGGCGATATACTTTCCTATCTTACTGATTTAGCGTCTTCCCCCCTTAGGGATTATAACTAGGCTTTTGTAATGTCTCTTGACATACCCACTGCATTTAACCAGGTATGGCACGCGTCACTATTCCCCAAATTCTTTAATTTGGGTTTCCTCCTTCCTTATATTTATGTCTAGTTTTTCAAAGAACCTACACACATTTCGTTGTTGATGGGGCGACTTCTTCTTCCTTTTCTGTCAATAGGTGGTGTTCCTCGGTTCTGTCCATTCTACTTCGCCCTACCATTAATGATCTTCTCACCTGCACATCTAATCCTTCACTCATATGCCGATGACCCTTCATTCTTCAACTCATTTCAATTATACCCTTTTTTTATTTCATCTCACGTCTTAATCTCTCTGATTCTATTTTTGTTGATCTGGATAGAATTTCCGGTAAGGGTCGTCTCAACTTCAATGCCTTAAAACCTAACTTCTACAAATCCCTCTCTAAGACACCCCATAATCCTTCTATCTCTTTTCGATTTGATTCTCTTCGTTCTCCTAAGACATGAACATCTTGGCTCAATATAAACAAGAAAATGCCCTCCAAGTCCTCACACGCCACCTATATGAGTATGTCTAAGAAATCGTATCCAGCTAGAGATCAAAGAGACTTTTTCCTTCTGTTATCGTGTTGAGCACAGAGGAAACCTGGTCCGCCTGGTATGTGAATGTTTCTGATATCAGTAGCTCAGAAAACCACTAAGCTTTGATAGGTCTGATATTGTACAAGACTCCATAAAACTATCCTAACTTTCAACTACATCCCCTCTACATCCTCTATAAACATATGCTTATCTCCTTCCTGTATGTCACAGCATGGCGTCTGTATTGAACCTTTCACCATGCCACCACCTTTAAGACGCCTCAACAAGGGGTCAGCACATGAGTTAGGCATTATACAGCAACCTAGATTGTCCTGCCAAGTTCCCTTCTTCTCTGCCACACCTCTGCCTGCAATTTCTTCCATTTTTCAGCCTACCTAATTTCAATCTCTCAGCACAAAGCCCTGTTCAAATTATCCAGGAAGAATTGAGGCGAAGAATTGTTACTAATGCCTCTAAATGGTGTTTGCCTGAGCGGTAAGAGAGATAACTGATAACTCAGCAAAGAGAGATATATATATATATATATATATATATATATATATATATATATATATATATATATATATATATATATATATATATATATATATATATATATATATATATATATATATGTATAATTCGCCTTATGAGTGGTGCAAACTGTAAAATATATATATATATATATATATATATATATATATATATATATATATATATATATATATATATATATATATATATATATATATATATATATATATATATATATAAAAATGTATGTTATATATATCAATATATATATATATATACCTATATATATAAGTTATTTTTCTACTAAATAAATTAAAACAATAATTTTGTAGTTTATTTAATAATTTGTTTAAAACAACTTGAAGAATATTAATTCCTTCTTTCTTTCTTTCTTTATCTTCCTTGCCCCAAGACTGGGTAAGGCGTGTCATGCATCCGAAAAAAAAAGCAGTAGAAGAACATGACAAAAGTCGAAAGAAAGCCCAACCTGCTCGCTCCCGAACACCATTATTAATTAGGTAAGAGAACTGCAACAGCATGAGCACCGCACCCATGCTTTCTCCTTCCTCTATGGGACCGCGACGGACCTCACTGCGGTGGTCAATGGGGTTCAACCCGTCTAGTGTGGGCCAACCATGCCCCCATACAACCCCGAGATTCACTCCTATTATGCACTTTTATTCTCGCCTCTGCCAAACTCACATTTCTCTCCTTCAGACATTCGTTCACCGACTCAATCCACTTTCTCTTCGGTCTCCCAGCGGGTCGGTTCCCAACACACTCGCCACTATACATCCGCTTAACCAACCGACTATCATTCATCCTTTCCACATGACCAAACCATCTCAACATACTTTCATTTTATTCTCACTCACTCTTTCTTCACACCACACAACTTCTAATATTATTCATTCTCATTTTATCAATGCTTTCACACCTAGCATGCCCTAAGATTGTCCATCTGCTGAGCACATTTTTATTTTGGGACCATAGTCTCACTATACAATAACAAACAACATACCCTCATGTAAGACCCTAGCGCACTCAACACTTAGTCCCTTTACATTCACCAACGATTTAATTGCACCAGCAACCTTCCTGCCATTCACAACTTTCCTACTACACTCTGCATCATCCGTTCCCTTCTCATCCAACACATATCCTAAATATTTAAAACTCTGACACTTGTTCCAGCCGTTCACCATCTAACATAACTTCAATATTGAGGACTGGTCTCACCATAACTCACTACCATAACCATACTCTATCTACATTTACTTCCTTCAAGCTCCTCCTTTACACACCCTGCTAAATCTCTCCACCAATCCTCTCAAACCCCTTCAGATCTGCCACACAAACCAAATCATCTGTGCATATAATAGGTAGGGTACCCTCCACTCATCTTTCTTCCTATTCCATCATTCAACACCCGCTTCCTCCAACCCCACCCCAATTCTTCATAACCCCATCCATATACAAATTGAATAACCAAGGAGACATAACACAACCCTGTCTCACACCACTATTAATCCTAAACCAATCACCATTGACACCATTTATTCTTACACACGCTTCACTATCGTCATACATACTTTTGATTCCATTCAGAAGCCTACCAACAACACCATATATCACCAATGCCTGCCATGGAATGAGCTTCCCTATTAACCTATCATACGCCTGTTGCAAATCCATAAAACCTAAATATAATTTATTCTTCTTCTCCCTCATTTTCTCAATCATTTGTTTCAATGTAAAGATTTGATCCACACATCCTCACTGCTCCTAAACGCACCTTTGTTCTTCACTCAGAATCAGTCCTTCAGTCACTGACGCACCCTTTTCGACCAAAATACCCAGCATATACCCTTCCCTAAACACTCAATAAACTTATTCTGGTATAATTTGCACTTTTCTCCTACCCTATATAAGGGTACTATTACCCTCCAATCCCTTGGAACTATACCCTCCATAAACGCTTTATTACACAACTTCCAAATCCAATCAATCACCATCTCGCCTCCGTTCTTGATCATTTCCATTTTGTTCACCGCTACCTGCAGATTTACATTCTTCAACTTTTCACTTACATTACCTCTCCTTACTAATAACCTCATCCCCAAAATATCTATTCCTCTTGCACCATCAAACACACTTTCTCCTACTATCACCTTCTTCATATTACTGTTAATATTGTGTAGATTTTCAAAGTCTCACATCCATTTCATCAGTTACAAAAGCACCATCCCTATTTATTATTCTAAGCAGATTCCCTTTATTAATTAATATTAATATCCCCTTATTAATATCCCCTTATTAATTCCCCTTATTATTATGTTCCCCTTATTAATATGTTCCCCTTATTAATATTAATATGTTCATGTTTTGTTTTGTTTTAAATATTGCATTTTTTTGGTACAGACTCTCTTTAATGATGTGAGTCATGGCAAGAACTGTGACTGGCTCAAGATGGAAAACTCTTTAAGAAATGAACCTCAGACGTTTAGGAGGCATAACCAAATGATTGAGATAAAGGATTTTAAAAATCTTTGTTGTAAAAGTTGTAATATAAGTTTGAAAAGCCAAGCTGAGTTAAAATCTCATTTGAAGTCACACAGAGAAAGAAAGTTAAGATGTGCTCATTGCAGTTATATATGTAGGTATGAGTCAGAATTGGATATTCATCAATTGAAACACTCAAATATCAAATTATTTAAATGTTCAGAATGCACCTATGATTTTAAACGTAAAGGAGACTTAAAGAGACACATGATAACTCATGCAAAAAGCAAATTATTCAAATGTCCTGAGTGTACCTACGAAAGCAACCAAAAAGGACACTTAATATCACACATTTTAACACACGCAAATTTTAAATTTAATTGTTCTGAGTACCCCTATGAATGTAACTTAAAAGGTAATTTTAAATTGCACATGTTACATTCAAATATAAATTTTTTTAAGTGTTCTGAGTGCCCCTATAGATGTAATCGAAAAGAATATTTAAAAAGACACAAATTAACACACAAAAAGGATTCCCCACACAAAGTCATTCTATTAAATGAGGACAAAGACTCGATGAAAGATCTGGTAAATCTAAGTATAAGTAATCATGAAGACTATAATGAGTATCAAACAAGGCTGCTGAGCCCATAAATTTTTTTCTGGCTACGACTCCGGTTCCATCATTTTAAAATTACTCGATTCTGGCTCCAGCATTTTAAAATTACCCGACTTCGGCTCCAGCATTTTAAAATTACACAACTATGGTTCATGCATTTTAAAATTGTTCGGCTCCAGCTCCGGGTCCAATTTATAATTCCTTCTCCATTTACACTTATAAAAGCATTAATTTTCTCACACAAAACTATTATGTATGATAAAAATGAATGTTTATAAATGACATATTTATTAACTTAGAATTAAAAACATAAAATATTTTATAGAAAATAAGATTTTTAAGAAATTCAATAAAATGTAATTCACTTTCTTCCTAAAATTTAATATAATTCCTCTTTGAACAATGAATGAACTGCTTGTACATTTACGTAATATAATTTTATTAAATTTTTTTTTTCTTTTTTTTTTTTTTTTAAACAAAAAATTATATTTCCATTTTGGTCCTAAAGTTTAAAATAATTCCTCTTTGAACTATGAACTTCCTGAACATATGGAATATAATTTTATTCAAAACCGATTTTTTATTTAAAAAAAATAAAATTAAAAAAAATATAATTCACTTTTTTCCTAAATTTTAAAATAATTTCTCTTTGAACTCCCTGAGCATATGTTATATAAATTTATTCAAAACAATTATTTCTTAAAAATGAAGCTTCAATAAAATCCTCCTTTAACGATATCCTTAGACATAAAGAAGCTGTGAAAAATGAAAATAAAAAATTTTAAACATTCAAAAGTTCAAAGAAGATTCAGAAAGATTATATTGAGAAATAAGAGATGGCAACATCATAGTCAGATATTCACCAACGAAATGGAGAAGTGGATTGGTTTTGGGAAAATATTTATGAAGATAGTGGACAGCATAATAACCGAGCAGATTGTAAAGATGGGATTGTCAACTGCCAAAAATAAACATAAATAGAATGAGATTTCCACTAATAGAACTTAGAGAAGGAAGGAAAGTTATATATATATAAAAAAAAAAAATTTGACAATTTGAAAGCGCCAAAATGTGGCAAAATTTATGTCTGGATAAATAAAATTGCAATTTTTATGGAACACTTACAAAATGTTTATGCAAATTAGTGGAAGGAGAGGAAGCCTTGCCAGAATGACTAACAACTGGTGGTACCATCTTGATCCCAAAATCAAGTGAAACAAAAATGTTAT
The DNA here is from genome assembly GCA_015478945.1 of Trachelipus rathkii. Taxonomy (NCBI): domain Eukaryota; kingdom Metazoa; phylum Arthropoda; class Malacostraca; order Isopoda; family Trachelipodidae; genus Trachelipus; species Trachelipus rathkii. The sequence continues at coordinate 13,290 of JABUQX010086840.1, forward strand.
CAAAATATAGACCAATAACATGCCTACCTACTATGTAACTAATCTTAACTAGAGTACTTTCAAATAGAATATATGATCACGCTGAAACCAACACCTTAATAAATGAAGAGAGAGAAAAGGTTCCATTAGAAATGCACATGGAACCAAAGATCAATTATTAATTTATATAATGATGATGGTGAATAGCAAGCATAAACAGAAACACCTCAGCATGGCTTAGATTGATTCCCACAGTTAGGTAATAGAATCTTTGAAAGTATATAGATAAATGACAATTGTAGATTTTATTAGTTGAGGAATGAAATAATGGAAAACCATCTTAAGACTAAATTATGGGATCATGTCTGTTATCCGCATCCACTTCCATATTATACATATCGATTGCATGGATCCGAACATTTGTTTTATACAACTTTGGCTTTTATTGTTATTTTCCACTTACTTTTTACTTCAATAGTCAAGTTCTCGTATGAAATAAAAGCAAAATTGAAACAAATATATTCTAATAATAAAGATACACAGACACAAAAAAATAAAATATATATATATATATATATATATATATATATATATATATATATATATATATGTATATAATATATATATATATACATATATATGATAATTTTATATTAACAATTAAAAAAGTTACAAACATTTTTGGAATTTTCGGTCCGAATATAGGCTTTGAAAATGTATAAAAAAAAAAAAAATATATATATATATATATCAAAATCAGTAGCATTATATCATATTTTTAAATCCTAGAAAATTTCTTTAGATAGGAAATGTAAAATAAAATTAAAAATATTATTGCTAATACCAAATATCGAGCCTATTTAGGTAACTTTTATATTAAGGATACATCGTTAAACAATAGACTTTCTATTAAATTTTTGCTTTTTCTTTTTACTAAAGAATAACTAAGAACACCGCACCAGATGGTAGAGTCGGGACTGGCCTGGGGAATATGGCAGGACCACTTCTCCGGAGAGGCGGGCCTCCGGAACCCCTGCCTCTTTATTTGGGTGTCATGGGGCTGCCCCCTGCTGGAAAACGTCCTACAACTCACTGCCTTGCCTGAGCCTCCTAACACGCCGTCGTACCTTTCTTCAAATTTTAAAGATGGTGTCCCCAGCCTCCTAAAAAAAAAAAATATTAATATTTATTTTATTTATTTATTTATTTATTTATTGCTTACTCATTAGCAAAATTATTTTACCGCAATAACTTTTCAGAAGTATTTAGTTTTGAGATAAGATTTTTTTTGATTTTTTTACAGTTTCCAAGAAATTTTGCCAGATTCCTTTTTCCTGCAACTATTGTAGTTTTTGAGATATGGATCGATGATATTTGTCGCTCTAAAACAAAAATTCAAAACAAAATTTTAGCATTTGTTCTTGTAATAAACTATTATAAGAAGTGAGCTTCCATGTCTTTAAGAATATCATTAAAATTTTTTTAGATATTATTTAAATCTTACTTAACTAAACTTATAATAATTAATAATTTCACCTCACTAAACTTATGTTATTAATTTATTTCACTCCAATAAACTACTGAGAGTATTAGTAATCTATATTTCTACTTATTATTTTCTCACAACTGTACTCCAACTAATCTTTTAACATCATGAGGTTGTTGCTCATTAGATTTTCATTGATTTTATAAGCTTATTTTTCGATGCTGATAATCAACAAGAGCCAAATTATGAGAAGGAAAGTATAGAAATAAACAATAATTAGAATAGAGAGAGGTTTTAGGTAGGCCGTTTCCTTTACAAACATTGTTTCCAAATGGTTGCAGAGTTAACCCAAGAAATGAAAAGAAAGCAAAAATAATCGCATCTATTTTACATGGACAAATAAAGATTGTTAAATAGTTCTCAAACGACATCAGTATGGAACTTGGACTGAACAAATGTGAATTTCTTATACCTACGTAAAGCCGAAGAATAGAGAAAAAATAATAAAATTGGACCAAACTACCAATCACTTAGTTACACCAGGAAAACTTGAATAAATAAATAGGATTTGAGGAACCTGAAAAAATTAAACAAAACTAATGAAAGAGAAAGATTAAAGAAAGAAATTTTAAAAGAAAAAGTTAATACGAGATCCATAAGCAAAATAGAAGCTTTAAAACCATTTTTCCGTATCCGTTATTTTATATAGTTGCAGAGTTATAGAGTAGTGGTATCAGAAAAACTTAAGTCTGCTTGATATTTCAATGAGAATAATATTGAATGCCCATGACGAGAAGTAGGAGGGATGGAAATGGTGGAACTAAATCGGGTATGGAAGAATGAAATTATTGTAATGGAGAGTATCTGGAAAGTTCATACAATGGGTATGCTTTGATAAAAGGAGCCACTGGTGTATGCATGATATTTTTTCGGAGGGGGCTGCTGAGTCTACCTGAGTACCGATTTTTCTTTGTTATTACTCATTTTTCCTTGCTTTTTTAAAATTTTGGTAAAATATTGATTTCATCTAAATTAATATGGGGAAGGGACTGTTGCCCCCCCTATTTCTGCTTAAGTCACTGAAAGGAGCAGCCTAAATTCAACATTTCACCCCTAATAGAGCGTCTCTACAACAATCCTGCCTATTGGCCGTTCGCTGGGGTTGTGACTTCTATCTTCACTTCCCTCAGAGATTGGCCCTGCGCTACAGATTCACCCATACCCATATCCGGACGGTTTGTCAGCCTCTGTCTGGATGCTTCGGGATACAGTCACTGACGGAAGCTGCAGCCCATCCAGCTATGTTAAGATATTCTTTTCCGTCCCATTAAAAGAAGTCCACAAAGATTTGACCCCTATTTTCACCGACGGCTCCAAGATGGATGAGAGACTGTGAGCGTCGACTATCTTTCCTGATCTCGTCATTTTCCACTCACTGCCGCCCAACTCGTCTATTTTCTCAGCCGAGCTGATGGCGTTGGCTATGGCATTGGAAAGTATTAGCATCATTTTTACTGACGAAAGTTATACCATCTTCTCTGATTCTAGAAGTGCTCTCTTGGCATTGCAACATCGATCAGCGAGAAATCCTTTGGTTTCTGCTATTCAACGATAAATTTGCCAGTTGCATATGATGAAGAAGTGTATTACATTCTGCCAGGTCTCTTCGCATGCAGGTGTTCCCGGAAATGAACATTCTGATGAAGGTGCGAAAAATTTTATTTACAGCTAGCAGGATAACAAATGAACATTATCTTCTAACCGACCTTCGATTGGAACATCTCAAAGCAGCTCACTTTTAATGGAACATTAGATAGGGTTTCTTTTCATTCTGGCAGGCATGTTGGGAAGAGGATGCTCGTGGGACAAACTCGGGAACCTAGAACCCCTTCAAGGAAGCTGACCTTCTCGCTGCAGACAGAGGAGTCGCCAGAGGGTAGTTCTGGCCCGTTTGCTATAGGACACCAACCTAACGAATGGTTATCGCATGACGAGAGAGAACCCCTTTCTTGCTTATTTTGCTGTTTATTTCATCCTTTTACGATCGACCATATATTTTTAAGAGTTGCGAAGCTATCTCATCCATCAGATTGAAGTTTTTCCCCGATATACTTACTGTTCCTCCTGAATAGTTTTTCTCACATATTGTCAGACTCTCCACAATTAATTAGCTAAATTTTTTTTTGCTTTTCTTCATGCACTGAACATTCTCTATAAGATTTAACCCTTTCAGATCATTTATATGTTAGGTTTAGGGTCTTCGCTTATTGTTAGTGAACTAACAGGGTATAGCCGCATTCTTGTGTGCTGTGGTGGTCCCTGTGCACCTACTCCAAATAATTTTTTTTTTTTAATGAACATCTGAATTCTTTACAATTACTACATCTTAACTGCTACTAGAACACTATTTAATATACTAGACGTTGGTATAAAAATGAACCATAATTTCTGTGTTGTTGAGGTAGATATCCCTTATTTCTACTCTTGAAACACACTGACACAAAAGACGAAGAATATGGAATATCGAAGGTGATCCCCGTGTGACTCTACCTAAAATTTTAAACTTCCGAGTCTGACTCGAATTCTCGACTCTAAATTTTATAAGTCCGAACCACTGCTTTCCAATTTCATGAGTCTGAATCTTGATTCTCAAATATTCGATTTTATTGAATTATTTTAGTTAGTTTGAAAATTATATTTAAAAGTAAAAAGTGAACATCTGGTAAAAAGAAAAAAAATGGTCTTGTCACCAATGCAGAAACTCTGTAGTACATTTTTTAAAATACATGTTTATTTATACTGTATTCAAAATAATTATAAAATAAAATGTCTTGCATACTCTATTTCATAACCTCAAAAACTTCCTTCAAATCAAATCGGAATTGCGAAGTAAATATATACAAGGTGAATATGCTCCAGTTACCACCGATTTCAAACCCCTGAGCCTTCTGCGAGAAGTTCCTCTTATCATCCGTACAAACTATTTGCAAATTTTGTACACTACATTCTCGCATTCTCAACTTCCTCAACATCCCCTTACAAAAATGGCTGTCTGACTCCTATTATGTCAGTCATACACCCTGGATATTTCCATTCTCTTCCATTTGTCTGGTTCTAAATTTCTAATCTCTTCGATTTGTCTGATTCTAACTTCAATTACGTCCAAGTCCTGTCAGTCCGCAGCTTTGCCAATAACATTCTTCCTGTCACACTCTAGAAACCCACAGCAGTTCACTCGCAGTTTACACCGACGAATCAAAACGGTTGACGGCGCTTGTGCTGTCTTTCCGGGCCGTTGCCTCTCATTCTCCTTTCCCATCCATGCCACTATTTTCACAACTGATTTGATTGCTATCTGGATTGTCCTCTTCCAGATCAGTAGTCATCTATTACGATTCCTGCAGCGCTCTACAAGCGCTAAATGATACTTCTGAGAACCTGTTGGTCTCCATAGTTCATAAGTTTCTTTAGGGACTTCACGCTCGCAAAAAAACACATCATTCTCTGCTGGGCCCAATCCCATAAAAACAATGGTATCCTACTGGACAATTTTACCTGCTGCTTCACTCTCGTTAGAAGCAAATTGCACTCTGTTGGATCACCTCTCATTTAGGGGTGAATGACAACGAAGCTGCTGATAGAGAGACCAGAATTGTTCTTGGTACCTCCAGGATGCCATTCAAAAAGGTCGCCTTCCATCAACTGATTATTTTGCTCTCCGACAAGGTTTACGGTGTCGCTGGCAGGAGTGCTAGGTGAGTGATAAGCGAAGGGCAAAACAGGAATATAGAGCCACCCAGATATTAGCGAGTGGTTTTCCTCTCGCTGACGAAACCGCTTGCAGGGGGTTATCCTCGTACGCCTCCGCATTGGCCACACCAATTTCGCGCATAGCCCCCCCATAGCCACTGCATGTCACTGGATTCTCCCACCTGCAAATTTTGCAGTCACCACACTCCACTATCTATTCATCACAGATTCATTGATTGCCCTCAATTGAACTCGATCCATCCGCCGTCGTCATTTTCTCACACTATGGTCCATAACACTTAAATATCTATCCCATTATCGAGTCGTCCCACTAACAGCTAGTAAATAAATTAGATTATGGCTGATACAGAACCGCTGCCCATGAGTTGACTTCAACTTACCGTGACCGCTCTTGTTCCAAAAGAGTTCTGTGATCCTACCTATTATTGTTATTATGTTATTATTATAATTATTATTATTATTATTACTATTATGGCTTCTTATTATTATTATTATTATTATTATTATATTATTATTATTATTATTATTATTATTATTATTATTATTATTATTATTATTATTATTATTATTATTATTATTATTATTATTATTATTATTAATATTATTAATACATATTAGTAGCATTTAGCACTATTTTTAGGTAGCTTTATTCTATATAAATATTATTTCTTATTGTTATATGTATATTCGCCCGTTTTATTATCTGCTGTTCACCATTACTGTATTCGACTGTTAATCTTAGAAAATATATTCTTTTATTTATTTTATTATATTTATTTTAAGGACATATTTATTTTTACTAATTTCCGCTAGGGATCCTTTTTAATGTATACTTTTATTTTTTATTTTATTTTTTTTATTTTTTTTATTTTTTTTTTTAATGTTTTAAGAATTTCAAACTTGATTTTAATAAAAAGAAATTAAATTTTATACTAAAGAAAGAAATTTTTAAATTTTACAAAATGAAAATAAAGTTTGAATTGATTTTATCATTTAAAGTAAATACTTTTGTACACTACTGAAATTAAGTCAACCATAAAATCGTAATTCTGAAACTAAAAAAGAAAAAGAGAGAGGGAAACCTTAAAGGAAATAAATTGAAATATTTAATTTTATTCTTTTTTACTTTGTTATTCATATTTATTTTTTCTTTTCGAGAATTAGAAGTAAAAAAAAATGAGCAATGACAGATAATAAAACCATTGTATTTGCTTAATGAATCACGTTACAATGTTCCTTATAGAAAATTCAAATACTGAAACCACGCCAAGATAATAATAATAATAATAATAATAATAATAATAATAATAATAATAATAATAATAATAATAATAATAATAATAATAATAATAATAATAATATACTAAACAAGAGCCATGACAATCTGACAAACTATTTACCAATATACAGTAGTAAATCATTAGGTATGTAAAGAATGATTAAGTTAAAGGCAAAATGTTAAATGACAAGTAATAAGCAAAAAAGGAATGTTACAAAATAAACTGAAAATGAATACACGCACAATTGAAAAATAAAGATGACAAAAATAAATTTGAGAAAATTTTCTACCTATTTAATTCTCCTATCATGCATCCCTTTTTTATTATCTGCTTTTGATAGGTTACTCGTTTTTCGATCTAAGTGAATCCCAGCCACAATTTGAGTGCTCTCCACCGAAAAAATCTTGAAGATTCTGCAAGCAAAGTCTCACGAATCAAGATCAAATTCGCTAATTAAGCAACCTTTAAGCTCGCTTCAGCAAGATTCACACCATAAAATTTTTATCTTTACATTTTCGATGTTGTGAATGTGAAATGGTGGCGTGATGTAAAGCAACAACAGTACTAATATTACCACCTCCTTATTTATACATAAATTATTACATTATTTTCGCAATTTCTGATCATTAATGAGTTATAAAATGGTAAATGAATTGTTTAATATTTCGTACTGTCCAGAGTTCTAATATTTAAATGATGTGGCTGCCAAACGTAGTATACTTTGTACCAGTCTAAATATCTTGTTTGCCTTAGGCCTATAAGTTTCATCTTTTTTTTTTCACCTATGAATTTCTGATAATAATTATATTATTGATTGATTTAATTAATTTAATTTATTGTTTAAATTATTTAGCAACATATTTTTACATTCGTTTATAAATGTCAGCTGATAATTGTTTACATCTAAAAGTTCTACGAAAATGCAGAATCTTAGGTATTTCAATATAAGTTAAATTTTGGGTATTTTCGCTGCATATTCTGAAAATCTCTCTGCAGCTGCGTTGTAAATCCAGAATTTCGTGAAATGCATCCGTAGATTTAGATTTAGATTTTAGTAAAACGCATCCTAAGATTCAAACATTTAAACTTTGGGCTGTAGCGTGTGTAAAGAATATTTAAGCCGGATATAAAGATTTTGATTAGATAGACAATTTGCTCACTGACGATCGAAGAAGCTCTTTGAAGGACTTTCTTTTATTGCGTGGCATATATAAAGTTTATCTCAAAACGATTTTTGAACTGTATGGATAATGATAAAATTATTATTATTATTATTATTATTATTATTATTATTATTATTATTATTATTATTATTATTATTATTATTATTATTATTTTTATTATTACTTTCCATTTTGAGGCGTTGACTATTTTGCACGTCAAATGAAAATAATTGTTTTTTATTTGTCTACTGATCAGTTTTTAGAATTTTTTATATCATTCCTCTTACTACAATATATATATATATATATATATATATATATATATATATATATATATATATATATATATATATATATATATATATATATATATATATATATATATATATATATATATATATATATATATATATATATATATATATATATATATATATATATTTACTGTATATATATATATATATATATATATATATATATATATATATAGTATATATATATATATATATATATATATATACAGGTATATATATATATATATATATATATATATATATATATATATATATATATATATAGTTTTTTACCTCTATATTTAGCTGTACTGTCTCTGTAAAACTATACAATTTCCCAGAATGACAAGAAATTTCTTTTCTTTTTTCTTTTCATTTTTAAAAAATGTATTTATAATTTTAATTAAATTGTTCAATTTTTTAATTTAATTAATTTTTTTTAGTTACCCTTTTTATTAATTTTCTTTGGCATGAGATAATGATTTTTTTCATGGTATACTAAAAAATAGTCTATGAAATTATCTAAGTGTGCATAATATAATTGTTAATTTTTGAAAATTTTATCCGCTTTTTTTCATTTTCAATTTAAATTTAAATTTTATTTTCAGAATAACGAACTTGAAACTCTTAAAAAAAAAATAATAATATTAAAAAAAAATTATACTTGAAAATTATCCTTAAATTGTTGTATAAAGTTCCTTTTTATAGATAGAATACGTGATCTAATAGAATGATAGAGCATTTTTTGGAAAACAATATTTATAAGGAGAGCATTAGTCGAATACGATAATGATAAACAGCAGATAATAAAACGGGCGCATATACAATAAAATTAATTTTTAGGATAATTAGAATGCTACTTAGTTAATTATAACGGAAATGTAGAAGTAAACATATGTTGCTAATAATAATAATAATCATAATAATAATAATAATAATAATAATAATAATAATAATAATAATAATAATAATAATAATAATAATAATAATAATAATAATAATAATAATAATTAGGGATGGTCAATTAAGCATACCGGTTTCGATATTCGGAATTAGCATGCAATTTGTTGGTATCGGTATTCTGTATCTGGATTTTTAGTCATATCGCGAATTAAGATCAGCATTCACAAAAAATGTTTAATTCTCGATACTTTTTATCATGATTTATCCTGAAACCAAATTTCCTCTTTCACGAAATATTTTACTATTCACGTTACAAAAATAACTTGAGAAAATGTCTATTTTGTCGGACATGGAGAACATTATTTTAATTAGCTATGCATTGAATAAATGCTTACCCATTCCACGAGCCCCTTTTATCAGTGCAACAAGAAACAAGGTCTAAAAAGGATACAAGTAAAGCTTCAACAAAGTTGAGTAATAATACTAATAATCAATTCACCAAATGGAAGAGTACATTGCAATTAAAATGATGGAACGCACATTAGATGTGAGGTATACAGTTTGATATTGATGTCAATTCAGTCTTGAAAATAAATCGAAATGTTCTAACGAGAAATAATTGAATCATTGCAAAAGTTTTTGAAATTAACTAAAATCGTTAGTCATACTAATGCGGATGCCATTCCAACATTGAAATCACTAAAAGCAGTGTACGTATCTTTATCAGAGTAATATCTTAAGGTTACAAGTTGTGCTCTAATAAATATATGATTCACAAATTAAAAGTCTTTTTCATTATTCATAAATGGAGAGAGCGAATGATGAAGTGCTTAATTGAAGAGTTTCATTCATTCGGTTCTAAAAATTCATTAAACGCTTCAAAAGTCTGTGTCCTTTCCTACGATTCTGCTTCTTTGTGGTATTAGCAATTACAGAAATTTTACCGGCCCATAATTATTGGAGAATATCTCAAATGTTTAATGAAGAATACCTTTTGTCATTAAAATTTTATATTTGTTTAGTGTTATAGAAAATATTGAAGATCCGTATCCGCTAAAGTTAGAATTTTAACAAGACATTACTGTTAGATGTCTTTTAACTTTATTATTAATCCAAATTTTAATATATTTACAAATTTTTACTGGTATCTGCAATTTTTGGTATCGCAATCATGTTTCGTGGTATCGGTAAAAATTTTGGTATTGCTCTGGCCATCCTAATAATAATAATAATCATAATAATAATAATAATTTACGCTTTATATCGCGTATACAAGAGAATCAGTGGCCATAATTTGGAGATTGACTATAATATTTCTACAAAGATGGTGGCAGATTATGAAGTTATTTATTTCAACATTGCTTAAAACGTGTATTACATCCCTCTAATGTCGCTTTAAAGTTTCTCTATCTTAAGTTTTTAAAGTATTTTTCAGTTTTTGATAAAAGTTGTGCTTAATTACATTCAAGACTAAATACACACTTTCTCAATATTTTCCCGAACAATGCAATTACTTAGGGCTGCTGAGCCGGAGCCGAAACATTTTCTTTTACAATAAATTAAAGGATTTGGAGCCAGAGTCGGCCAAAAAAATTTACCCACTCCGCAGGCCTGCTTTAAACTATGAAGAGCAACTTTCAAAATTTGTATTACGTTACGAAGATCGATAACCTGCGTTCTTCTTGGACACTTTCTGAGAGCTACTGAACTTTTAAAAATGAACCAACTTTCCCCAACATTCATTAGACTTCTTTAATCGAAAAGGTGGTGGTAAATGTAATACATATAAGCCCTCTTTAAATATAACACTGAAAAGACCCTAAGGCTTTACCTGGAGGAATGGCAGTATTAGAAAACTGTTCCATTCGTTATCTAAATATGAATTCCATAAAACTTCCTCTCCAATCACTCAATTTAGCTACAATAGGAAATGGTTGCGGAATCGTCTTGAATGTTTTGCACTTTGTACTTACACCTTTTTTATTGTATTTACCGACTGTATCAACTGTTTTTAGCACAAAAATACTTCAAGAATTGCTTGGCAAAAGCTTGAAATAGCGTTCACCATTTTATTTTTTGAAAGCAGTTTCTGGTTTCAAATGTTCAGAGGCACACATAAAAGCCACCAAAGTATTAAAATATCAAATTCTGTCTTACATATTACGGGTCGACATATATATATATATATATATATATATATATATATATATATATATTTATATCTATATATATATATATATATAATAGTATATATATATATATATATATATATATATATATATATATCTATATATATAAATATATATATATATATATATATATATATATATATATATATATATATATATATAGTTTTTACCTCTATATTTAACTGTACGGTCTCTGTAAACACTATATAATTTCACAGAATGACAAAAAATTTATTTTCTTTCATTTAAAAATGTATTAATTTTAATTAAATTGTTTAATTTATTTTTTTTTAGTTACCCTTTATTAATTTTCTTTGGCATGAGATAATGATTTTTTTCATGGTATACTCTAAAAAATAGTTTATGAAATATCTATCTAAGTGTATAATAATAATTGTTAATTTTGAAAATTTTATCTGTTTTTATTCATTTTCAATTTAAATTTAAATTTTCTTTTCAGAATAACGAGCTTGAAACTCTTAAAAAAAAAAAAAATAATAAAAAAAACAAATTATACTTGAAAATAATCCTGAAATTGTTATAAAATTCCTGTCGGAAGTGAGGGCGAATAGAATGATAGACATTTTTGGAAAGTTTATAAGGAGCATTAGTCGAATACAATAATGATGAACAGCAGATAATAAACGGGCGTATATACACAAAATTAATTTTTAGATAATTTGTTAATTTACTATAACGGAAATGTAGAATTAAGTAAACATATGTTGCTAATAATAATAATAATCATAATAATAACAATTAGGGATGGTCAAGCATACCGGTATGGGTATTCGGAATCAGCAATTTGTTGGTATCGGTATCTGGATTTTTTGTAGTATCGCGGTATCGGACAAATCATATGTTACTGCCCCGAAGATCCGCATCCATAACGTGAGAAAATGTCTATTTTGTCAGACATTGAGAACATTATTTTAATTACCTTATGCATTGAATAAATGTTATACTCATTTCACGTTCCCAACAAGCCTACAAGTAAAGCTTCAACAAAGTTGAGTAATAATACTAATAATCAATTTACGAAATGGAAGAGTACATATTGCAATTAAAATGATGAAACGCACATAAGATGTGAGATAAAGTTTGATATTGATGGCAAGCTCAGTCTTGAAAATAAATCGAAATTTTCTAACGAGAAATAATTAAATCATTGCAAAAGTTTTTGAAAATAACTAAAATCGTTAGTCATACTAATGCAGATGCCATTCCAATATTGAAATCACTAAAAGCAGTGTACGTATCTTTATCCGAGTAATATCATAAGGTTACAAACCGTGCTATAATAAATATATGATTCACAAATTAAACGTCTTTTTCATTATTCATAAATGGAGAGAGCGAATAATGAAGTGCTTAATTGAAGAGTTTCATTCATTCGGTTCTAAAAATTCATTAAACGCTTCAAAAGTCTGTGTCCTTTCCTACGATTCTGCTTCTTTGTGGTATTAGCAATTACAAAAATTTTACCGGCCCATAATTATTGGAGAATATCCCAAATGTTTAATGAAGAATACCTTTGTCATTAAAATTTTATATTTGTTTAGTGATATAGAAAATATTGAAGATCCGTTACCGCGAAAGTTAGAATTTTAACAAGACATTACTGACAGATATCTTTTAACTTTATTATTAATCCAAATTTTAATATATTTTAATATATTTACAAATTTTTACTGGTATCTGCAATTTTTGATATCGCAATCATATAAGTTTCGTGGTATCGGTAAAAATTTTGGTATTGCTCTGGCCATCCTAATAATAATAATAATAATAATAATAATAATAATAATAATAATAATAATAATAATAATAATAATAATAATAATAATAATAATAATAATAATAATAATAATATTTTACGCTTTATATCGCGTATACAAGAGAATCAGTGGCCACAATTTGGAGATTGACTATATTATTTCTACCAAGGTGGTGGCAGATTATGAAGTTATTTATTTCAACATTGCTTAAAACGTGTATTACATCCCTCTAATGTCGCTTTAAAGTTTTTCTATCTTAAGTTTTTAATAAAAGTTGTGCTTAATTACATTCAAGACTAAATACACACTTTCTCTATTTTCCCCAACAATGCAATTACTTAGGGCTACTGAAGCCGGAGCCGAAACATTTTCTTTTACAATGAACTAAAGGATTTGGAGCCAGAGTCGGCCAAAAAAATTTACCGACTCCGCAAGCCTGATTTAAACTATGAAGAGAGACTTTCTGAGAGCTACTTAACTTTTAAAATTGAACTAACTTTCCCCAACATTCATTAGACTTCTTTAATCGAAAAGGTGGTGGTAAATGTAATACATATAAGCCCTCTTTAAATATAACACTGAAAAGACCCTAAGGCTTTACCTGGAGGAATGGCAGTATTAGAAAACTGTTCCATTCGTTATCTAAATATGAATTCCATAAAACTTCCTCTCCAATCACTCAATTTAGCTACAATAGGAAATGGTTGCCGAATCGTCTTGAATGTTTTGCACTTTGTACTTACGCCTTTTTATTGTATTTACCGACTGTATCAACTGTTTTAGCACAAAAATACTTCAAGAATTGCTTTGCAAAAGCTTGAAATAGCGTTCACCATTTTATTTTTTGAAAGCAGTTTCTGGTTTCAAATGTTCAGAGGCACACATAAAAGCCACCAAAGTATTAAAATATCAAATTCTGTCTTGCACATTACGGGTCGACAAGTTCAGAAAGTGAGTTAGTAAAGGAAGTGGAAAAACAGAAAGATGATCCAGCTTTTAACTGTAAATTACAAAAATGAACACAACGATTAAGTTGAGGATCAAAGGATGAGAATGTGGGAAGATTAAACCACAGGAGCTCTCTCATCAAAAGAGATGGCATGCGAACAGAGTTCAGAAGAACAATGTCCGATGTAATAGAGATAATATAAGATAAGTGATTCAACGGCTCGGCTGTTGGGAAAAAAATGAAGAGAGTCAGGAGAAATAGGAGAGCTGATAAGGCAAAAAGCCCAGGCTCTACCCAGGGTAAAAATGTCCAATAGGAATTGTCTCGGGATCCCAAATCAAACTTCCAATTAGTATTTGCAATGTACCCAACAAGTATTTTTTTTTAAATAATTTTCAGGACAATTCTATAAATTTTCTACTGGTTTCCGATTGATCCTCACGAAATTTCCTATGGAAACCATTAGGGATTCCAATGAATATTCAAAATTCCTTATCTTAAAACATCAATGGATCCCACGGGTGAAATTATATTGGACCTTAAATGAGAAGCAGCATGAGAACCATTGAAAATATTTTGATGGGCAATCTTTCAAGAAGAGCTGTAAAGGTAGAGCCACCTTATCTAAGATGTCTACTCTATACAAATAAGAACGACAAATTTAAATAAAGCAAGAAAATTATAAATAAGAGAATTAATAGAGAAGTCAAAACATAAATAAAATAAATAAAATTAATAAAATAAATTATTGACTAATGAAATGATGCATGGTAAATAAAACGCCTTCGTTAAACAAAATATTTATAAAAATACCAAATCACAATTTCACAATTAAAAGTAATTTAGACTTAATTGTAATTGCAGAAAATTTCCAGTTTTAAGATCACATACACAAAAAAATGGACAATAATAATTAAGCAATAATAAGGAAAATCAACCCAAGCTTCTTAATAAAATTATAGTCATTACTTTCATAAATGACGGTGGTAATTAATGCTAACAGCCATGTTATAGTTGTATATATAAAACAGGATTCATACTTTCCATCTGACCATCATAATATATATATACAGTCCCCTGGTAATATACCAAATGCACACCAAATATTTTTATGGAGTCTGCCTCAACAAGCTCATTTTAACGCGATTTTTCCACAATTATTAGCGATTTAATTTTAAAAATTTCTCATATCATTTCCGTAAAAATTTCTATCCAAAATTCCTTTTCCCATTTTTATAATTTAATATGTAGACACTTTGAACCCTTGCAGCATGAGAGTCAAGAGTAAAAAACAAAGAGACAATACTCTTCTTATTCCACATCCCGACTACTATAACTGCAATTTCTAACACTATACTTAAATTTAATCTCTCCTATGTGTAAACTGAATCGAGTTCCTTTTCTTTATTTTCTTTTACTTTAAATTAATAGAACAAGACTTTTTTTTTTTAAAAAAAATTAAAAACAAAAAAAAAGATCAACAATTATAAATACCTTTAAAGGTATATTCATATCAGCTACACAACCTTTTAAAAAAAATCCAAAACAACCTGGATATACTGCTTAAGTCATTATCACACTCAATAACATTTCCATAAATCATTACGATATACATATGATAGACATGTATTTTCAACTTCGAAAATAAATCCAGGTTTCCTTATCCGGTATTATGGTATATTGGTAGGGTAGATCTCCGCCAGGTCAAATACTGTCTATTACTAAAGCCAGTCTACAGATTCTACATTTGAGCCACTCTCGCAATTTTCAAACAAAAGTACTAATTAACCTGTAATAACATCCAATCATAATATATCAGCATTTTTCCATCTTTCAAGACATATTAGCCACGGCTGCGGCCTGCGTGGAGAGCCCTCCCTCCGGCTATAGCTCCACAATTTTAAAATTGCCGGCTCTAATTCTGGTTCCGTCATTTTAAGATTATACGGGCATCGTTTACAACAAAAAAAAATGTTTTATGCTCAAGCTACGAAGTTCAGCATACAACAATCAATCATATAACCTCTGCTCATCCTTAGCATCAGAATCCATTCTCATTAACTTCTCATACTCATCCGTACTAATAATTAAATTCCCTCTCACTCCATTCCATATCAAAGATGCTATAGCAAAATATTTCCATAATTATTAAGTACTCTCACATTTTATAAATTTTACTTAATAATAATAATAATAATATTAATAATAATAATAATAATAATAATAATAATAATAATAATAATAATAATAATAATAATCATAATAATTAATAATAATAATAATAATAATAATAATAATAATAATAATAATAATAATAATAATAATACAGAATCTGTACGCACTATGAATATGATTTTTGTTAATATCTATTTTAATGTTAAATTTCAGTGTAATACACACACAATAATAATAATAATAATAATAAAAATAATAATAATAATAATAATAATAAGTAGGCAGCATTGATACCCTCATTAAAAAATAATAATAACTGTAATTCCACAAAATAAATTGTTTTAAATTTCATAAAATTTTTCAAAACTATTTTTCCATTTAAAAAAAGAAAAAAAAATCAGTAAATTAAAATTACTTTAAAAAAAAAAAATACCCACGAGCAATAATAATAATAATAATAATAATAATAATAATAATAATAATAATAATAATAATAATAATAATAGAGACTAGAAAATTTAACTTTAAATGCCCGAGTATATAATAATAATAATAATAATAATAATAATAATAATAATAATAATAATAATAATAATAATAATAATAATAATAACAATAATAGTAATAATAATAATTATAATAATAATATTTTTCAAATTCCAGACGTTTTAAGAAAACTAGATATTAGTGGAACTGCAATTAGCAACAGTTCCATTTTTATGTTAATTCTCTACTAAATAATTACTAATTCTGCAACGGGACAATTGTTCTTTTCAGCAGTTTCTTTTTCTTGTTCTCTTCTCTCTTTTCTTGCTTGCCTTTTTAATTTTCGTTTTTCTGCTTTCTTCTCATCTACTACCGTAGTTGGTTGGACAGGTTCAGCGCACAGTAACGTGTGATGCCTGGCACTGCAATACTTACAAACTTGTAATTTCAAACATCCGCTAGTACTGTGTTTGTTGTTAACGCATATTAAGCATAATTTAAGTTGAACTGCTCTAACTCTTTTCTCAACGGAAGTTTTATATTTAACACAATCCATAAATTGATGATTACCCAGACAAAGTGTACATGTCATAGACACTTTATTTAAGTTAGTTTTAATATCCTGATTGGGAAATTTTGTATTTCTAATTTGTGCACTAGATGACTGGATACTGCCTTGATAAGGGGGTTTTATATTACTAGTGTTTACTTTATTAGCCATGAAAGGTCTCATATTATCAATTTGTACATATGCAGGGGATTTTTTAACACCCTGGGGGTATGGTGCCACATTTCCATTTGGAATGCCAGCTGCTTGCTTCTGTTTTTTACTTCTACTTTTCCTTTTCTTCTTTACAGGCTTTTGTGTTTCTTTGGAAGCAGGAACAAGACATAATAAAGTGTTGTGGTTTTCTCCACAATTTTTACAAAAGCTATTTTTCAAGCAATCTGCAGCTTTGTGAGTATCTTTTAAGCAAAGAGTACATAAATTTAAAATCACGGCTCTTCCGTGTTTTTTAAGGGGCGTGTCATACTTACTACAAATGCCAATTTGATGTTTGCCATGGCAGAGAGGACATACAATATTTTGTTGTATATCCTTTAAAGGACTCGCCTCATTTTTCTTCACCTTTGCTCCGATGTTACTCTCTTTCGATAGTTCTTTAGTTAAACATAAGAGTGTGTTGTGCTTTCCACTACAGAATGTGCAACAAACAGGTTTTAAACATTTTTCAGTCGTATGGTCACTCTTAATACAAATTAAACATAACTCGAGCTGTTGAGATCTTTCCATTTTCTGAGAAGAAGTTTTATAAACAGTACAACCACTGAAATGATGGCAACCTGAACACAGTTGACATACTAATGAATATTTAGAAGAATCTTGAGAGTCCTTAACACCTTCTTCCTTACTTTTACAAGCATTGTCACCTCCTACAGTAACAGCAGAATCATTCCGAGATCTTTCTTCAGAATCCTTATTTACCTTCTGAGAACATTCAAAATTCAATAACTGAATTTCAAATTTTAAAGCACTTTGAAATTCATGAAGAGTCCAGTAGCTTGTTCTATCAGCTTTATTAATTCGATTCCAGATTTCTATGGGTAATTTTTTATTTAAAAGAGCTGCAACAAAAAAGCCGGCTTCCTCAATATTTGTCTCGTATGCTTTAAGAGCTCTAACGTGATATTCAAATTCTGAACAAAAACGCATTAATGAAATCGGCGTAGCAGTAGGAGGTTGAAGGTCTAATAAACCATCCAAATGAGATTCAACCAACACTTTCTTATTACTGAAAGTTGTCTGAAGCAGTTTCAATGCCTCACTATAGGCCGAATCTCCAGAGCCTAATTTTGAAACCATATTTAAGGGCCAGCCCTCTAGTCGGTGTTTCAAGCAAGCAAATTTAAAGCCTTGTGAAAATTTTTCATCTTCATGAATCTCACTTTGGAAAGCCTCCCAAAATCGAAACCAGTCTACAGTTTCACCATTGAATTTGGATTCCAAAGCTTCATCAACAAGTACATCAAGCAACGTTTCTGCTCGCAAGATACCTTTTTCAATATCTTTATTAAGCTTTGCAGATTCTTCCATGTCCTTAATAAAAGCATCTTCATCAAGTAACACCTGAATGGAGTCGTCACAATTAGCTATATTGTTTTTCACTTGTTTCAGCACCTCAATGGTATTCCTCACCCTACTTTCATCAATGTCTGAAGTGTCCAACAACTGTTTGAGCATCTGAAGCATGTTGGTTGCATTGGAACGAAAATCATTACGAATACCATTTAAACCAGAAACGTTGCAACTTCCTTCCTCCATTGTGAACTAGTTGTAATTATGCAAAACACTTTACTTACGGAACAAAATATATTGAACAGAACTCAAGATTCTTACAATAATCCATACAAAACAATTCTACACAATTTTACCATCTAAATATGGAGACCAAAAATGTAAAATAAATAAACATAACACTGATTCTGGTAACAAACAGATTTTTCTTTCTTTCATTTGTAAATTACATAATTATACATAAATATTTTCTCTCTCTCTCTCTCTCACTTTCTTTCAACTATACCCCCCAATTCTATCATTATGATTACAAGTGCAAGAATTCAGACATATATAGTCTCTTAGAGTGATCAATAATAAAACTGTTTTAAAACACAGAAAACCTTTATGAGACTCAAAAACAATTCAGCATGATTTAGTCTCATGACTAAGAGTACTAAGATTCTGACTCACTTAACATAATGAACTTTAAGGCCTTCCTATCTCTTCACTGTCTCAAATGTTCATAAATATATATATATATATATATATATATATATATAGTATATATATATATAGTATATATATATATATATATATATATATATTTGATCAAACACAGAAAAACTATTATCATGAAGGTAAAGAATTGCCTCCCCTCTGGGTCTGAAAACTCTGCCTATGGTGATCACTAAAACCATGCCACGCTGACGTCTCTACCACTGGAGCCATCCTCTCTGTAACCTTCACGTAATAGTTCTTTGTTTAGTGTAAAAATATTATAGAGCGGTATTGTTATAGTATATATATATATATATATATATATATATATATATATATATATATATATATATATATATATATATATATATATATATATATTATATATATATATATATATATATATATATATATATATATATATATATATGATAACTGATACCTCTTCATGCTCAATAATTTTCACACGTGCTTTTCAAATTTATAAACCTGACTACAAACAACACTACTTCTTCTGGTTTCAATACTAAATGGTAAATTTAAAAAAGCGCATCAAATTGAATAAATATCTATAAAGAGGGGAACTAACTATTGAAGTCCACAGGCACAAAATTAGAACATCCATAGATAATGCAGTCAGATGATCTGAATTTTGTTATTTTGCACTCATATTCAAATCTTCACTGTATATACCAAAATATCGCTAATATATATATATATATATATATATATATATATATATATATATATATATATATATATATATATATATATATATATATATTTATATATATATATATATATATATATATATATATATATATAGATGGGACGTAATCATCATCGTAATCGGCATATTTTGTCTCAATCGTCATCGTCAATTTTCTGCCGATTATAGTACACCAGAAACTGGAGAAAGATTATGTTTCTGCATCATAATTTAAGAGCTCTAAATTTAAAGTACTAGAATTTTGTATGTCTGTTCATGTTCTCACTATATTAAAAATTTTTAAAATCAATGTTTTGGAAGATAAATTACATAAAATATTAAGTTGAAATATAAAAAGCATGAATGATTTTAATATTAAATAAATCATTATTATTAATCAAGAGAAATTATTATTATTATTATCATTAACAAACCATCTCTCCCCAAAACTCAATAAACTAATTCCTCTATAGTTCCTACAGTTGCCCTTATCCTTATATTAGGGTACTATTACTGATCTCTTCCAATCCTTCTGAACTATACCTTTCATGAACACTTTGTTACACAACTTCCAAATCCAGTCAATCATAATCTCGCCTCCATTCTTGATCATTTCACCAGTAATTCTATATATACCTGCGGATTTACAATTTTAAACTTTCTCACTCTGCCTATTACCTCATCCCCAAAATACCAATTTCTTCTTACACATTCAAACCCACACACATCCACTATCACCTCTTCATTATTGCTAATGTTATGGTGATTTTCGAAGTGTTCCCTCCACACTCTCCTCTCATCCATTTCATCAGTCCCGAAAGTATCATCCCTATTCATTGTTCTATGAAGGTTCCCCTAATTCTCTTAACCTTTCGTATTTCTTTCCAGAAGAACTTCCTATTCCCTTGTAAGTCCCCATTCATCCTCCTTCCAAACTGTTCATTTACCTCTTTTTCTCCTTCTATGTATACAACTTTGTCTTCCTTTTTCCTTCTTAAATATATCCATACACTTTTTTTTTGAGATCGCATCATTGGCTTTTAGCAAATTCAACCACGACTCTCTCTTTTATTTTTAACCGCTGGCATCAGCTCTTTATTCCACCAATCACTAATGACATTCTTACTTCTTACACTACTACATTGGTGAGTGTGCTGGGAATCGACCGTCTGAGAGACTGAAGAAATAATGGATTGAGTCAGTAAAGGAAAGCCTGAAGGAGAGGAATGCGAGTTTGGCCGACGCGAGAAGAAAGATGCATAATAAGAGTGATTGGCGGGGTTTTGTTAAGGGGTATAGTTGTGGCCCACCTGGGCCAAGGGATGAACCCTACATTGACGAGATGCCATAGTGAGGGTCCGTCGCAGTCCCGTGAAGCCCTAGGGTGGATATTTCTGACTGCGACGAGCTCTCACGCAAGGGTATAAATGTGAAATAATTATTATAATAATTAGTAATGATAAGTAATATGTAAGAAAGTATTGGGTATTGATGATTAGGTGCTTCACTAAGTGAAGAAATCTTAAATTTTGTAATAATAGGTTTGTAACTAATTAAAATGGATAGAATACAAATAGATCGTTAAATTATATTCTAAAAGACAATTTACAAATATTATATTGGAATATAAACTGTAAACAATAAATGATTATTATCGAGGTTATCATTGAACCCTACATAGAATAATAGGTACGTCAAGTTTGCAGTTATTCATAGACTTATCAGAGACTATATCGAAACTACGCTCTTGTGATACTAGTCTCTATATTTGAGCTTAGTAAAATATGAGAGTATTCCAGTAATATTAAGGGAATACACAGTAAGTTTGATTTGTTGAGGAATAACTGTAATAATTATTTATTGCCTCTCTGTTTCCTCACGTAATTTATATTCAAGATTTTACGTAACTATAATTAGAAATTGAAATTTTTCCCATTTATCAATTACTTATTATTATTAAATAATTAAATCTACTCTATGAAATTTGTGAAGTACTGATAAGACAATAATACTTGTTACTAACACTTATTTATAAATATGAATATTTTATTGGAAATAAATTTCTTTTTGGGCTGGTTTCTCACCCAAAAACTTAGTGGCACTCAGCTTACTGCTCAAGCACTACCCAAAACCGTGCACCAGATCCACAGCCTTGAATAAATAAAAAACAAGAGAGCTTCCTAGTTTCAAAGTAATATACGACAAAAGCTGGGTTAGCAAAAGAAAACTACAAAATCCAAAAACGAGCACCTAATAAAAAACTCAGCTGCTGTATTTTGCTTTATTTATGGAATTTGGAGGAGGGGGGGGGGGGAAACGGATAAACAGAATTTAATAAATATACTTCATTATGTACTAAAACAATACATATGAAACTAAAACATTTATTTCTTTAAAATATTACGAATTCTTTTTTCCGTTATTATATAAATAATATATAGTAGCCAAATTAAAATTACAGAATTCTCTGTATACTTTGCTGAGCTTCTGTGCACTTTTCACCTCCCGCTTCTCGATTTATTCCATACAAGACCATGTTTAGATCACCCAAGTTGACCAAGACTTTGCAAGATAGTAATGAAATATCACACACGCATACTGTAATGGAGTTACAAAATATAACAAAAACAAGATACTCGTCTCTCCAAAGTTAACTGTGTTTTTGGAAGATTGTGAATGTGAAAAGTATTTTTTTTGTCTTTGTTAATATCAAAGGTCCAGTGAAACGGGCATCTTACCAAACTCAGGAAGTGGTTCTTTGATTACTTTCCAGAACTTGATTCACATATTGTCAGTTGAATTCCATAAACCATGAAATTGCCAATGTGCCAGAAGAGCCTGGAATACTGGCACAGGCATCTTTTCAACTTCTCTTCAATGCATTGAATTTCACATGGCAAATCGAGTATTTTGGATATCAAGAGCCGCAGCCTTTAAAAATTGAATATCAGGAAGTGAAACCTTGCTGCCATTTGCAAAGCTGGTCTCTACGAAAAAGAATTTTCTATTCACATTCATAAAGTTAAAAAAAAAGGATAAAATTAAGTTAAAAAAAAAAAATTAAATTATGAAAAATGAAATTTTTTTTTTTTCAAAACGAAGTAAAAATGATTCCAATACAATTCTTGTTCCCTAATAACAATGTTTTTATTAATTTGTCTATTATTATTTTCATAATTCATGCGTGTATTTTCCTTTGATTATTTTGCTAGCCATATTATTTTTAAAGTTAATTTATCAAGTCACTTCACTTCATCCCCCAGAAGTAGGCCAGAGGTTTGTCAACGCAACCAATGACTGATTGTGGAGTTTCACGAGCAAGAATTGTTTTAAGTCACCGGGTTGCTAGGTCTGTAGTGGCAACACTCCTTTTTTATCCAGGCTTGGGTCAGGCCCGTATTGCTTATTACAAAGGTCTTTCTAAAAGGGCTTTTTTGGACATATATGCATGTCTATAATCCGAATGTCGCAAAGTATTATTAACTTTGATCAAATTTTCAAGCAAGCTGCTGGTTCTTAGTTTTGTAATATAATAACTTTATCCAAAAGTGCTCTTTCAAAATTTTTTAGCTTCACTTCACATTTAAGCTTGTATGTAATAATTTATTTTAATTTCAAATTGTAATTCCGCAAAATTAATTTTAAGTTTGAATATATTTAAATAATGAATTTTGCATAATGTTTTTCCTACTTGAATATCACTCAGAGGCAACCAACCTGATCATAAGCATACTTCAGATAGAACTTTAGAAATTTTGTCAGACTCTTATTAGTCATATTTATCTTCCCGATCTTTCCCATTTCAATTCTTAATGTTTCTTCTTAAAATCTTCTTCGGTCTTTCTTCTGTTACTTCCCATTTTCTTTTCCCATCTGTTCCTTGACATGTTAATTTATAAAGTATAATTGTATAATACATACTTTTCAGCTTGAAGGATTGTAGCCTCGATATAAATGGAACAATGAACTATTTTTGTTCTTATTTTCAAGATCTATTGAAATTTAAAGAAAAATATTTTTGTACCATATGCTATATTTTTTTAAAACCAAACATTATTTTCAATCATTTTCAAGTTTAAGAGATAATATCGTTGTACAAAGATATATAATTTGGAGTAATGTTCAGATTCCTAAGATCATTGGTTTAGCCATGCCTAATAAATATTAAAACGAAGTAGGCCCCTAATTCAAAAATATATAATAGTCATTTATATTATGTTTAAAGATTTAAAAATTCTGTATAAATAGTTTAGTTATAACTATATTTATTTTGAAAAAAAGGGCCACAAAAAAAGGCGAAATAAAACCTGCTGACCCGATATCAAAATATTTTTTTTAAAAAAACTTTTTTTTTTTTGAAAACCTAGAACAAAGGTCAAACTTTCGCCTAGATTTTTCTAAAATTTAAATTACAACTTCTGTTTTAAGAATTTTGTTTAAATAGTTTTGTAAAATTTCACTAATACAATTAGATTTTCTCAAACTTGTAGCCTTTAAATAAATTTAAAACATTAATGGGCCTTTTTTTTGGGGGGGGGGGAAAATACGAAATTCATTTTCTTTTTCATTTTGTAAAAGTATAAGAACCTTCACTACAATACGACAATATTGGGTTTGAGTTCAACACCACGGACGACGAATAAACAAGAGAAGAGGTAGACAATTTATATGATTTTGATCTCAAATAGCAGGCTTAAATGCTGCAAGGCATAAAGTACAAAGGATCTGAAAAATAAAATATGAAAAAGACTGTTTACATGAAAATAGTACAGAGTGGGTTGAAGAATTTATTTACATGCTCCTAAAGCATTAAATCCCAACAGGATATGAAATGACAAAGGAGCGAGATGGGCAAAATGGAAAAGCAAGAGGGAGAAGGGCTATTTTAACGTCTGTTACCACAAGTTACATTCATGTGGCAAATCCTCAAAAGCACAGGAGTCAAACAAACCCAAGAGGCCTCTAAAACAATGAAAAAAGCACACTCTCTTTATAAGGAGTTTCACTGCACTTCATATGAATTTTTCACCCTGAGCATCATTCAAAAATCTTGACAGTAAAAGCAACAAAAACCCCTCTTGAGGTCCATTACGTCCTGGGACCTGGGAGGGAGATCTTTTTCTGGATTTCTAAGTCTCTACTTTGTCAGATAATGTATTTCCTGGGATGGGATGTCCACATGAGGAAGAACCAAGCAGAAAACGATTATCAGATGTATAGTTGGCAAGATTTCAGAAACAAGAGAATTCCTAGAGGATCGAGTTTGAAGAGACATAAATGCAATTTCAGAGTCAAAGAAGATTGTATACAATTTGTTTCTATTGAGGGCTGAACCTAGTATTGGTACAATTGCACAAATATCCCTGCTGTAAAA
The DNA here is from genome assembly GCA_015478945.1 of Trachelipus rathkii. Lineage (NCBI taxonomy): Eukaryota > Metazoa > Arthropoda > Malacostraca > Isopoda > Trachelipodidae > Trachelipus > Trachelipus rathkii. The sequence continues at coordinate 38,601 of JABUQX010086840.1, forward strand.
AAAACACAAACAGTTCAAGGTTGGGGAGGGGGGTAAATGGAATCGTATAGATACAGTCAAATGTATTGTTATAACATTCAACTCCTTTGTTGGGGATAGGTAAACAGAGTACAGTAACAAAATTATTATTGTGCCACTTGTAAACCAGCAGAGCGTAGGGTTTATTTCGGATTCATTCATAGCGAAATTAAATAACTAAGTACTAATTGTTCGTTTAATTCAAGTATTTACAGGATATAAGTTTAAAGATTTAAACTCTTTTTCTTTTACGATATAAGTTTTATACACGTAATGTGGACATAGAAGAAGGTAATAAAAGGAAGTAGTGAATAATACCCAAGATGATTATGCCAAAGGTCAAAAAATATTTAATCTTTTTACTAAATATATTTTTTACAAGAAAATTTTCAAAAAAATAATATATATAGTATAGTATACTAGTATATACTAATATTATATTATAATAATTTATTTAGTTATATTATTTACAATATATATATATATATATAATATATATTATTATATTATTATATATTAATTATATTAATTATTATATATTCTTCTTCTTCTTTATCTACTTTTATATTTTCAAAGAATGGCAGTAAGGTGCGTGACGAGATCGAAAAAGAAAGCAGTAGAAGACATGACAAAGTTTCCGAAAGAAAGCTAGCCTTCCGCCTCCAGTACATTAATTGTAAACTTTTCGTCGCAGTCAGAAAATCACCTAAAAGTGCAGATGTTTTAAAGACCCTCACTATGGTGGATCGTCAAGGTAAGGGTTATCCCTTGGCCAGTGTGCAAAACATCCCTACAATTCCCCGCCATTCATCTGTCATACCTTTGTCTCGCTCTACAACTATTTCTCATCTTGCAAAACATTCGTTTACTGATCATATTTTCTTCGGTCTCCCAGACCGTCGCCAGCACACACTCGCCACTATACATTTCGCTTAACAAAGCCGATATCTTTCAGTATGACAAACATCGTCAATATTCCATTTATTCTTCATTATCCTTTCTTAACCACAACTCTCTAATAAGTCATCCTCATTTATCAAATGCTCTATCACACTAGACTCCCCTCAGATTGTCCATTATGAACACATTGTCTTTAATCTTTATTCTTTATTCAATGACCTAGTCTCACACTCTACCATAACAGGTAAAACTACCTCAGTAGACCTGCATCAAGATTAGTTCTTTACATTACCAACCCGATTAAGTTGCACCCAGAACCTTCTAGCATTAACTTTCTACACTCTGATTCATCCGTTCTTCGCTCACTATTACCTATATTTGAAACTCGCACTTGTTAGTGCGTCACATTACATAATCACACGAATGTCTCATACATAATTACTTTACCGGCTAATTTTCAAGCCCTCTTTTACACACACTGCCAATCTCTCTATCAATCCTATCAAATTCTTTTCAGATTGCCACACAGAACGCAAAATACATTGATATAATAGGGTAGGAACTTCCACTCTCCACATTATTCTAACCCAATTTTCGCTTGCACCCTTCGAATTCTGTTATGACCATCATATTACAAATTGAATAATAGAAATAAAACACCCGTCTCATCCGCTATTAACCTATACATATCACATTGACACAATTGGTATTCTTACACAGCTTCACTTTCATATATTATTTTGATTCCATTCAGAATATAAAACCATATAATCACTAACACCTGCCATAGAGCTTCCTTATTAACCCTATCAAACGCCTGTTGCACCATAAACCTAATCATTTGTTTTTTTTTCATTTTTTCAATATTGGGATTGTTAGGTCCGGCAAAGCAAGGTTTTGACCTGTCTGTTCGTGCACCAATCAGTCTTCAGGGACACTCGACAACTTTCGACCAAATAAAGCATATCTTCCTTACAACAGTCCAATAAACTTATTCTATAATTTCTACCAGTTCCGTTTTACTCTCTCTACCCCTTATATATGACAGTTACTATTACCGTATCTCATCCTTGAAACGATATACCATCATAACGCTTTATTACAACAACTTCCAAATCCAATCACCACATCGCCTCCGTTCTTGATTCGTTCAGTAATTTCATCTCATCTATACTTGCAGGTTTTCCATTCTTCAACTTTTATCACTCTACCATTACCTCATATAACTCATCCCCACACAATACATATTCTTTCTTGCACCATCAAACCCACACACATTCACTATAAACTCTTTATTGTGTTAATATTGTGCAGATTTTGAAGTGTCTTTCCACACTCCCCCTCACAGCCTTTCATCCAGTCATAGGCGCCTCATCTCTATTCATCTATTCTAAAGCAGATTCAGTTATATATATAATATATAATATTAATATTTTATATATATATATATTATATTTAAATTATATATTTATATATTATATATATATTATAATATATCTTTATTATATATAACATGTCATGATTTATATGTCTATTATTTATATATATATATTACTATATATTTTAATATATATTACTATGTTATATTATATTAACGCCTCGTGGCGCGGGAGGTTGAGTCCCGACTTCTCGAGAGAACGCTGGTCAATACCTCCCGGTAGCAGTTGGTTTTATTACGTGGTGGGCAAAAGAATAAAATCACCTGACCGTGGTGGGAGCGCTGTTTAGCGGATAGCTGCTTAAAGTTCCGATTTCTGTGGTCCCCCGTGACCTGCTTAGAGGATAAAGCACGTTGAATGTAGCTTTTAATATAACTTATAAGTATATATTATTATATTATATATATATATTATATAATATATTATATTTATATGTATATATATTATATATATTATTATATATATATATATATTATATAGTACTATATATATATATATATCTATTACTATATCATATTAATAATATATAGTATATATTATATATATTATATATATAGTTGAGATGTGCGGATAGAACATTGTTGACTGTTTATTTTTTTTGTTAAACATCAAAAGATTTTCGGAATTGGTTATTGAGTATTCTCAGACCATGTAATTGCTGTCGGTGGATGCATTACATGTGAGCACAAGACCTGTTCCTCGCTTTAGAAAGCACAATGGGCAACAGATGGCTCGCAATTTCTGTTTGATCTCTCACAAAAGCGTTTGCTTTATTTTTGATTTATCTTAGGAGTTGTTATATCTGCTTCTGTCCTTTCAAAACTCGATAGTCGCTTCTTTTTAAATGAACCAAAGGGAATTTAATTACTAGCTTTGAGTTCCTTTAATTACATTGGCGTTATATGTCCAAATTATTTTTTTTATTATTATTATTATTTTATATATATATTATATATATATAAGTTATATATATATATAATATATATATATATATATATATATATATTGATTTTAAGTATTATAAGTATTATTATATTATACGTCTTAATACTATTATATATACTATATGTTATGTATATTTTATCTATATATAATATATATGAAAATACTCTTACATATCTATCTCAAAGTTCTTTTCATGATATATTTTACTGATTGCAAGAACATATTAAGTATATAGGTTTACATATCACCTCAATCAACAAAATCTCTACATACTTTTCATCAGATTAATTATAATGTGATTTACATTCACAAAATTGAGTTTTTTCTATTTTTAAAACAGGAAATATTTGCTGATGTGTAAAACTATTTACCAGACCTCTAACTTATTACAGTTGAAATTATATCATATACACACCTTAACCTTATAAATCAATGAATAATTAGAAGAAGACTTAAGATATCATATTTCAACTCCTTACAACACATTGTTTTTCTTGAAATTCGACAACAGTTCAAGTTTGCTATATATACCTTTCTAATGAAACCGTTTTAATTCCACTCTATTTTCATTAAAGTAACAACTTCACCCTTTTTAATATATACAGCAGTTTTTTAGCAATTCATGGCTACATTTCGATCTTTAAATAAAACTATTTTCCTTATAATAAACAAACTTTCTTTTTAGTTCGCAAAATTACAAGGTACTACTGATTAAAGTAATGAGCAAGCAGTATAAAAGAAAAGTAAATTATTATATTTTAAGGTTGGCAACACTGTCGCGTCTGATATAAAGATTACGTTATAGCGACATAGTTACCTGACATAAGTCGAAGCGTCATCATGTTTGCAGTGTTGCTATAAATGGCCGTGTCAATTTCTAGTCCACCTCACCACACGTGGGTTTCATTCAGTGACTCGATTCCTTCGCTTGAAAGGAAAAAATGCCAACTAGATTCATCATCAACTTATGTTCATAGTGAGGGCATTTTGAACATAAAATATGGTAAAATGGTGTCAGGAATTTAAAGTGGGAAATGATTCTGAGGAAAGGAACGGAAGGTCATCCATTATCATGTGACCCATTCAAATTGGAGAATATTTTATGTTTACCAGCGCTTAACAATCGATGAATTTCAACAACAATCCCCAGAGATGTTAAGAACTAGTTTTATGAAACAAATTTAGAAAGATTAAGATAATCAAAATAACTGCAAATTTGGCAACAAAAATGCTGACAATCAGAATAAAAACTGAGTGGTTGCAATGCCAGGGCTACAGAGCCTTAAAAATCTTTGTCATGTCCATTACTCGAAATTTTAAAATTATCCGTCTATACATGAAATTTAAACTCAGGAAATCATTAATTCTTGGTTACGAAATTTATAAAGTATTTAAAAAAAAAAAAATTTACAAACTTATTTATTTTTTCTTCACAATTATAATTGCTAATGAGAGAACGCTGAATCAGAATCAGTATCAAGAATCTGAAGAATCTGCAAATTTTCTGGAATTGGCGTTGAAAGCTGAATCTAAAAAATAATTTATGATTGAATCATAATTTAAAATTATATTGGCATAGAATGAGGAATAGGAGGAATTGGCATACGAAATTTTGAATTTTTTAATCAGAATCCAAAATTATTTTGGCATCGTTCCAACACTAATAAACACTGTTTGCTCAACTCCAAGAATATGCAACTCCATAGAAAGTAATCATTTCTCATGCGATAGGAGGATAAAATCGACGATTTTTCAGACTCTAATAATGACAGGTGATAAACACCTGACAATAAAAAAAAAACAATCAATGCAATGGTGTCACACATTCCCATACACCAGTGAAAAAATTGAAAATATTGTCAATTGACACAAAAACAAAAATCATAGAGATGAATCGTGACCCCCAAGAAGTTTGACTAATACTCACTAGTGTCCGTTCGTACATTGTTCATGTCACAGACCTTCAAGAGGGAAACTGATTCATCTTTCCCACAACCCAGACCTGTTTTTTGTTAAGGTTCAATAATGACGAGGTCTAAAAGGTCAAGTGATGATGTAGTTACAATGTCTGGCAAAATTCTATTGCATTGGAGCCAAGAAACTAATTCCCAGGCTCCCCAAAAGCATTGAGGTTCATAGTGACTATATTGATAAATATATAATTTTCAAAAATAAAATGCTTTAGAAATATTTTCAGGATTTTCTACCTTCATTTTTGAATATCCCCTGTTGCTGTAATGTTGTAATCCGTCGCAATAAAATATCAAGATTCAATATCTGAAGTGTATTAAAAACAGATGTTTATATAAAAAATAATAGTCAATAATAATTTTGATTCATTGGTAAATACAATCATTTACCAATGAATTAAAATTGTTATTATTGACTATTATTTCTTATAATGATGATATATATACCTTAGGAAGAGTTTTAAGCTATTGATATTAAGGCAGTTACATTTTTTTTGTATCTAATTTACTTTATGTAATGCAGTATATACATCTGTTTTTAATAGACTTTAAGAGTAAAGTCAATCAAGTTTAATTATATAAAATGTAAAAGCCATTGTAACTGAAAATTGATTACAATTAATAAAATAAAATAAACATGAAACCCACGAGTATAAATCTTTAAAGATCACCAAAGTTTGGAAAAAAAGAGAGAGAGAAACTGCTCAAATAGGAGAAGATGCAATAAAATCCGAAATTAGGGAATTGGTACTTACAGCACCCCTTTTCTCTTTGTTACTCAGAGAACCCTCTCTTTCCATTCTTTCTCTTTTCCTTTCTCCAAGTCTTCTTCGCCTTTCTGCTTTAGCTTTTATATCAACACACAAGACTGAATGATGCCTAGCATCACAAACCCTACAAACATCTGTCTTTGAACACTCACTGGTTAAATGTTTATTACTAGCACAAACTAAACACAAATTGAGAAAGGCTGCTCGAACTCTTTTCTCAACAGGTGTCTTATACTCCCAGCACCCAAAAGCGTGATGATGGTTACTCGAACAGAGAGTGCATATGTAATAATTATCAGCATTTGATTTAATACCTCTGGATTGTTTATCACCTTTCTGTATCAGTTGAGCTTTTTTCTTCTTCTTAGGTTTTGGCGTTTGAAGGCAGAGTGTTGTGTTATGTTTTTCTTTACAATATTTGCAGGATTTTTCACTTATGCATTCTGAAGTCCTGTGATTATCTCTCAAGCAAAGTAGACATAGATTAAGAATTTGAGCCCTCTCATACCTTTTAAAAGGCGTGTTGAATTTAGGACATCCACCAAACTGGTGGTTGTTGCCACATAATAATAAGCATTGAAGATTTTCTTGTTCATTTCTATTAGTAGAATGTTGACGTCTATTAACTTCTGCCATCTCTAAATTACACAACAATGTATTGTGCTTTCCATTACAAAGCTTGCACCCAACTGTATTCGAACAATTTTCAGAGGTATGTTCAGTATTAATGCACACAAAACACAAATCTAGTTCTTTTGCTCTCTTCATCTTCTCTGCAGGAGTTTTGTAAGCATCGCAACTAGTTATTACATGGGATTTTGAGCAAAATGGGCAAAGCTCCTTCTTTATCTCTTTCTTTGTAGTTTTATTACAAAATTTTGAGTTTTTTGATAAACAAAACAATATATTGTGCTTTTCTTTACAAAACTTGCACCTACGTCTCTTCAGGCACTTTTCAGTCATATGATCATCTTTCATACAAACTAGACATAAATGAAGATCCTTTGACCTTTCCATCTTCTCCAAAGGGGTTTTGTAAGCTGTGCAAAGACCTATAAAATGAGGTCCCAAACAAAGTGTGCAAAGCTTTTTTGATAAAACACACAACAATGCACTGTGTTTTTCTTTACAATACTTGCAATCACGCTTCTTCAAACAGTTTTCAGTCAAATGTTTATCTTTAACACAAAGCAAGCATAACTTAAGTTCCTGTGCTCTCTCCATCTTCTCCAAAGGGGTTTTGTAAGCTGTGCAACAACTTATATCATGAGATCCCGAACAAAGGGTGCAAAGCTTTTCTGATACACACAACAATGCATTGTGTTTTTCTCTACAATACTTGCAATAACTCTTCTTCAAACAGTTTTCGGTCAAATGTTCATTTTCAACACAAAGCAAGCATAACTTAAGTTCCTTTGCTCTCTCCATCTTCTCCAAAGGGGTTTTGTAAGCTAGGCAACAACCTATATCATGGGATCCCGAACAAAGTGTGCACAACTTTGTAGGTCCCGTATTTAAAACAGTTTTCAGTTATATGTTCATGATTTAATAATAAATCAAGTGTACCTTATGTTCCCCCTTTCTCTCTCATTTTCTCTAATGGATTTTGTAAGCTGAGCAATTAACTAAATTATGAAATCCTGAACAAAGTTGACAACATTTCCTCTTCTTCTTAGCTTTGCTTCTTTTTACCTTGGACTTGTGGCACAGATTGGTGCTGAGAGAACACAACGGCTGTATATGTGATAATTTCATGAAAACCTGCAACCAGTCCTTAAACATTTTTCTAAAATAGTGCATTTAAAATAAATAACCCAAGCCAAGTTGTTGGTTCTTATCCATTTTCTCTGTGGGGTTTATATGTACTGTAAGCTATAGCCCAATATATCCTGAGGCCAAAGCGGACTATTGATGAATATTTACATACGTATTGTGGTTTTCCATTACCCCAGTATGTGCGAACAATAGGTCTAAAATTTTTAGTTGTATGATCATTATACAATACATAACTCAAGCTGTTTAGATCTTTTCATTTTCTGAAGAAGACGTTTTATAGAACAGCACACCACTGAAATGATGGCAACCTGAAGCAGAGTTTGACCTATTAGATGAAATTAGAAATCATTAAAATCTTAACAACTCTTCCTTACTTTTACAAGCTTTGTCCTCTCCTACAGTAACAGTAGAATCATTCCCAAGTCTCTCTTCAGAATCCTTATTTAACCTGTTGAGAACATTCAAATTCAATAACTGGGAATTTCAAAATTTTAAAGCATTTGATTTCAAGAATGGTTTCAGTAGTTTGTTTTATCACTTATTATGACAAATTCCAATTTTCTATGGGCCATTTTTTTTTCAAAAAGGGTACAACTATAGAGCTTGCTTCCTCAATACTTTTTCCATATGCTGTTTAAGGGCTCTGGATGTGGTATTCATTCAACGGGAACTGAAGTCGCATTAAAGAATCTGGAGTATGTAGCAGTGCAGGATCAAGATGTCAATAAGCATTCAATGAGATTCAACAATACTTTCCTTATTACGTGAAAGGTGGTTCTGAAGGCAGCTTTCAATGCCTCATCAATAGATTGAATCTCTGAGCCTAATTTTTCCAAACATATTTACAGGGCCACCTCTTCTAATCGGTTTTCAAACAAGCAAATTTAGCTGGAGAAGATCTTCCCGACTTTGGGTGAATCTCACTTCAAAACCCTCCAGAATCGAACCAAATCTGCAGTTTCAAAATTCAAATTTTGCTCCAAACTTTGGTCCAGAAAGAAATTTAAGTATACGATTCTGCTCGTTAACTTATCGCATCAATTCCACAGGAGCAGCTGATGGTCTTTTCCCACACACTGAGTAAAGAATTTTTTTTCAAGCAAATCTTCGCTGAAGTCTTCCGCCTAGTGGTCTATGTTGTCTTTAATTTTCTTTAACAAAGCAAGCCATGCTTTTAAATTCTTAGCCTCATTAAAACTTGAGCTGTCTAACAGCTTTCAATTGTGGCATACAAGCAACGCTGGTGCGCTAAGATATATTAGTATATAGAATTTGGGCAGTCAATGTTATCCGAGGACACGAATCGTGTTGAATACTTCCATTTTGAAGAGATACGATTTGCTAAACTAAGTAATTTATTTTTATTAAAAAAAAAAATAAAAATAAAAGACTGCAAAATGAAACCTTAAAGAAATCATTAATTATATATAAATAGCATTATAAATTAAAAATATAAAATCCATGAAAAATGCGCCGAAATCAAATTTATAGATGTTATCAACCAATCGATTTTTACAAAATATTTATGAATTGCAAAATCCTTTTCTTTACGAGCAAAATCAATTTCATTTCCCTCCTACTAATATCTTCCGAAAGTAACCAACCTGAAAAATACGCAAAAGACTCCAAAAGGTGGTTTTTTTTACACCACTGATAAACACTCTCAAGAAAATTAAAAGCAAACAAATGAACTTTTATATAAAAAATATGGAAACAAATAAAAAAAAAAGAAAAAAAAAAAGGACTAATATTAACATATAGGAAAAAAATTACTTGGAGTTGTTTAAAAGTTTCTTAAATATCCAATGTCTTCAAAGTATTTATAAATGGACTGCAAAGAAAAAAAATATATATATAGTATATAATATACTATATATATATATATATATATATATATATACTATATATATATATATATATATATATATATATTATATATATATATATAATATATATAATTATATTATATATAATATATATATATATATATATATATAATATAATATATATATATATATAATATATATATATATATATATATTATATATATAATATATATATATATATATATATATAAAATATATGGGTCTATCCATTTTTTGCGTAACCAAAATAATGGAAGTGGCTCTTTTTTTTGAAAACTTTTATATTTTGCATGGAGTTAATGTTATCCCTGGAGAGTTCAGAACCACCATTCGTTTTTGTAGATTTATTCTGGTTGTAACAGGGTGAGCCAAAATGTTTGACCAGGTGGAGCAAAATTTATCACTTATTAGAGGTAACATTTTAAGTCATATCTCCATATTGGTAATTCTTATACCAAATTTCATAGAGAGTGATTTGTTAGTGATACTTTAAGGTACACATTTGGCCTTTTATGTTTTTTTTTGGCAAAATAATTATTTCACAATGAAAATGAATCCGAAAAATTGTTGATAAAAATGAAGAAAATTTCCATTTTCGGGGTTGTATTAATTATAAAGAAGGAAAATAATTTAACGCTCTTAAAATTTGGTGTGATTTGATACATACTGAAGTATGGTTTAACCTAAATCTTATTTGAAGTTTGGTGAATATTTTTAAAAAAATTACAGGGTGTCCAAAAATCAATTTTTCGGAAATCGGTAACTTTTGAACCTTAAATCTCTGATGGGGTAGTGCTAAAAATCGAACAATTTCAACACATTTATACTACTACCGATAGAATGTTCCCTTCATGCCAAATATTGACTTTGGTATTTGCTTTGGTTTAAGAATACCAGCCTTAAAAATAATGCCAAAAAGACATTTTTTTTTTAAGTTGTGTTTTGATAGCTTTTATTATAGTTATTATAGTTCAACGACAATACATAGAAAATGAAATAGTGTGGCAAATTCAAAGGAGAATCTGAAAACACATATGTTAAAAAAATTGTTAATTTAAGGTTAAATATACATAAGAACTGTACCATTAATTCTACTGTAAATGACAAATTAAACTAAATAACTTGAAAAATTTATATATAGTATATATTATATATATATATATATATATATACTTATATAATATATATAATAATATATATATAGTATATATATATATATAATATATATATAAAATAAAATATAATATTTATATAAATGTTATAACCGAGCGGTACATAGTATAAAATTATAAAGGATATATGTAAGTGCTACAAAGATTTCTGGTACACAGATATAAGAAATCTTGTACAAAGCAAGTCCTGTATGCAAAATAACTGTTTCATTCCTTTTTTTGTATTATCAAGGTCACCGAGGTGATTCTGTCACCAACGGCGTGCCATGGGGAGAGAGCCAGTTATGAAAAAGAGATCGGAGAGCCAACATCTTGACACTCTCTCGGTCCAAAAATTGATACTGTAATGGTAATCAGATTTAAAGTATTTAAAAAGCAATTTATTTTTGAACAGTGAAATATCTTAATGTGTGTTCATGTAAAATAGTCATTAGACATAATTAATAAAGAAATAATTAAAGAAGCGTTTCGCTATTCCAAAAATATTTTATTATTTGCTATATCAAGGTGATCTCTTAATTAGGGCCAATTAATCATTATAGAGA
>JABUQX010086840.1:52500-57500 GCA_015478945.1 Trachelipus rathkii
ACTTTCCTACTACACTCTGCATCATCCGTTCCCTTTTCATCCAACATATATTCTAAATATTTAAACTCAGACACTTGTTTCAATTGCTCACCATTCAACATAACTTCACACCTAGGACTGTCCTCACTCACAACCATAACCTTACTCTTATCTATGTTTACTTTCAAAACCCTACATTTTGCAAACCCTGCCAAATTCCTCTAAAAATTCTCTCAAACTCTCTCACACAACCAAATCATCCTCATGTAATAGGTAGGGCAACCTCCAATCTTTTCCATTCTCCATCATTCAATGACATTCCCCTGCCATCCCCACCTCTAATTCTTTCATAAACACATCCATATACAAATTGAATAACCAAGGAGACATAGCATATCCCTGCCTCACTCCGATATTAATATTAAACCAATCACTTTCAACTCCATTTATTCTTACACACCGCTTCACTATCGTAATACATACTTTTGATTCCATTCAGTAGCCTACCATCTACACTTATATATTATTAACACCGGTGCCATAAGGAGCTGTTTCTATTAATCCTATCATATCTCTGTTCAGAATCCGATAAACCTAAATACAATTTTATTCTTCTTTTTCTCTCTCATTTTTCTCAAGCATTTGTTTCAATGTAAAGATATAATCCCCATCCTCTACCACTTCTAAACGCATCTTGTTCTTCACCAATCAGTCCATCTGTCACTCAATGCTCTTTCGACCAAAATACCAGCAACAGAGCATATATCTTCCCTACAACACTAAAAATAGACTAATTCCCTTTTAATAAATTTCCAACAGTTGTTCCTTATCCCCTTACCCTATAATAAGGGTACTATTACCTGCTCTCATCTAATTCCCTCGGAATTATACCCTCCCATAAACGCTTTGGTACACAAACTTCCAAATACAATCAATCACAATCTCGCCTACGTTCCTTTGATCATTTCACCAGTAATTTCATCTATAACGCTGCAGATTCACACCATTTTCAAACACACACATAAACCCAAATGGGAGATAAGTCATTTCATCATTCACCACGCTTTTTCCACAGTCCTGGGGGTAGCGCGTCATCATGCACGGAAACAGAAAAACTAGGAAGAAGAAATATAGAAGCAATTCGAAAAACGCCCCTTTATATAATATATATATATATTATATATATATATATATATATTATATATAATATATTAGATATATATATATATATATATAGTATATATATATATATAATTATATATATATATATATATAAATTATATATATAATTATCAATGAAGGTAAATAAATGTGAAACAATTATATAATAATATTAATGATAATAATAATAATAATAATAATAATAATAATAATAATAATAATAATAATAATAATAATAATAATAATAATAATAATAATATATAAGTATTATATATATTGATGATTATGAGCTTCACTAAGTGAAGAAATCTTAAATTTTGTAAATAGAGTAGGTTTGTAACTAATTAAAATGATGGAATATATATATAGTGGCGATCGTTAAATTATATTTTAAGGGACAATTTACAAATACTAAATTGGAATATAACCTGTAAACAATAAAAGCTTATTAAGGAAGTTATCTTTGAATCCAACACGGAAGATCTGGTACTTCAAGTTGGTAGTTATTCTTTGATTTGTCAAGGAACAACTGTAATACTTATTCATTGCCTCTAAGTTTCCTCACGTAATTTGTATTCAAGCTTTTATGTAACTAATTACGAAATTGGAGTTGTCTCTTTATACGCATATTTTCATTCTTATGTAATTAATGGTCTCGTCTGATCAGTGTTGATTGATTTAAATAATTGAAATGCTATTTCTATTAAACTTTGAGGGAAAAAACTGATTAATGGAATTTAATAAAAATACACTTTATTACACATTATATGTTATAATTTACCATTACCATAGTGATTTTTTGCACTTGTGGCTGATGAGATAAAGATTTGATTCTTCAATGTACTAAAACAATTACATATGAAACAAACAATCTTTAAAATATTACGAATTCTTTTTTATTATTATATAAGGAATAATAAGAAGCCAAATTAAAATTTTAAAATTCTCTGTATACTTTGATGAGCTTCTGCACTTTTACACTTTCCTGCTTCTCGGTTTATTCCATACAAGACAATCTTTAGATCTTCTAAGTTGACCCAGAGTTTGCAGGATAGAAACGAATTATCACACTGACAAACACACACACAAAAAAAACTAATAATCCCCAATGGCGGTTTATTATCCCTTTTATCATTTTACATTTTTACTAGCTTTTAGGAACTGAAGATTCGTCTTCAGTAATATTATTACCATATGAACTGAGAAACACAGATTTTCAGCTATAAACTGTGCCTATAGAAGCAAAGTCACAATTTAGTAAAATCTTCTAAAAAACACAAATAAACATAAACAATCTTATAGTTATATCTTTTGGAATATCAAAGATATTTAAAATGTCAATGATGTTCTGGGCAGAGAAAAGATATTTGCAATTATATTTTGGATCCAAGCTTCTGTAATGGAGTCACAAAATATATCAAAAACAAGATAACTATCTCTCCAAAGTTAACTGTGTTTTTTGAAGATTGTTAAAAGTATTTTTTTTTTGTCTTTTGTTAACATCAAGGACTCAAATAAACAGATACCTTACCAAACTCAGGAGGCGGCTCTTTGATTATTTTCCAGAACTTGATTCACATATTGTCAGTTGAATTCCACAAACCATGAAATTGCCGGTGATATAAGTAAGAGCCTGGAATACTGGCACAAGCAATTTTTCAACTTCTCTTCAATGCATCAAAAGGCAAATCTGAGTTGTTTTTTTTGTTTTTTTTTATATCAAGAGCCACAGTGTTTCAAAATTGCATATCAGAAGTAAAAACAGCTGCTGCCATTTGCAAAGCTGATTTCTGCGAAAAAGAATTTTCTATTCTCATAAACTTAAACAAATGACAAAACTAAGTTGCACAACAAAGACTATCCATATTGCCCTGGCATCAAATTGCCTCAATTTTGAAGTTGCATCAAAATAAAATAACTTTTTTTTTTTTTTTTCAAAATGTGAAGTGAAAATTATTTCAATAAAATTCTTCTGTTCCCTAATAACATTTTAGTTAATTTGTCTATTATTTTCATACTTCATGCAGTGTATTTTCCTTTGATTATTGTTAATGTTTTATTTTGAAAGTTAATTTATCAACTATAACTGTAGTAACACATATCTTTTCGGTGATATTGGACTGTATGCCTCAATACAAATGGAACAATTAACTATTCTGAACTTGAGTGTTCAAATGGAACAATGAACTATTCTGAACTTGAGTGTTCGTTCTTATTTACAGATTTGGTGAAATTTAAGAAAAATATTTTTGGACCATGTCACCATGTGTAACTTTTTTAAAAGCAAACTGTATTTTCCCTCATTTTCAAGTTTAGAGATAATATCATTGTACACAGCTATATAATTTGGAGTAATTCTCAGATTCCTATGATCATTGGTTTAGCCATGTCTAATTAATATTCTTAGATCAGTATAAACGGAAGTTGGCCCTTAATTACAAGTATATAATTGTCATTTATATTATGTTTAAAGAATCAAAAATTCTGCATAAATAGTTTAATTAAATTTTTTTATTAATCTCCAACTATAAATTTTCTGTAAAAAGAAAAAAAAAAACAAAACAAAAAAAAAACGGGCTGGTTTTAAATTTTTTATAAAATTAAAACAAACTTTTACAACTTTACGGTTTTTCTAAAATTATTTAAATTGCAACTTCTGTTTTAAGAATTGCTTAAAAAGTTGTAAATTTCACTAATACATTAAGATTTTCTCATTTGTTGCCTTTAAATAAATTTAAAACACTCATGTGTTTCATTCTTTTTTTGAAATATGATTCACTTTTCTTTTTTTTTTTTTTTTTTTGTTTATGTTTACAATAGCCCTTCACGTATCCTCAATTTAATGTCTGGCAAATTTTTTTTTTTGTATGTTCGAACATTCAATGAACTGACGACTAATACAATAAGAGTATTCTGATAGATCAATTTATTATTGATTTTGATTCTCGAATATGAAGGTTTAAATGCTACAAGGCATAAAGTACAATGTTTACATGAAAATAGTGCAGTGCTATCGTTGAATTGAATTAAATCCCAACAGGTATTATGATAAGAGATCAAGGAGTGGATTGGCAAATTCACTGGACCATTAGTTAAGAGAGGGGTAGAAGGGATTACTTTAACATTGTTCATCAAGTATTATTTCGTTGTGACCAAATCCTCAAAAGCACAGGATTCAAACCCAAGTTGCTTCTACAACAACGAAAAAAAGCACAACCCTTTATAAGGAGTTTCATTGCATTTCATATGAAACTTTTCACCCCGAGTATATCATTCAAAAATCTTGTCATAAAAGCATCAAAACCCCTCTTGAGGTCTATTTATGTCCTTGGACTCGGGAGGGAGATCTTATCTGGATTTCTAAATCTCTGCTTTGTCAAATATTGCATTTCCTGGGATGTCACATGAGGAAGATCCCCAGCAGAAAAATCATTTTCAGATGTATAGTGGCAAGATTTCAGAAACAAGAGTGTTCCTAGAGGAATCGAGTCTGAAGAGCCATAAATGCAATTTCAGAGTCAAAGAAGATGTATACAATTTGTTTTCACTGAGGGCCTGAAACTAGGTATTGGGTCCATCAGCACAAATATCACTGCTGTAAAAAAAAAAAACAGACAAACAGTTCGGTAGGGGAATTGCCTTGAAGGAGGAAGGGCAGTCGGATTAATGAACAACATTGCAAACAAGCTTGTTTGTGGTAAGGTATTATCGCAGGACACAGAAAATTTTATGTGCAGGCAAACAGGCAGCAGCGAGGGTCATTTCAAGCGGTGAGAATTCAAATAATAAGAAATAATTATATAGTTCAAGTTCCCCCTTTACCAACGTCGAATAATAAATTTTAAAGATTCAAAGAACTC
>JABUQX010086840.1:67500-76914 GCA_015478945.1 Trachelipus rathkii
ACAAGCATTGTCACCTCCTACAGTAACAGTAGAATCATCCCCAAGTCTTTCTTCAGAATCCTTATTTACCTGCTGAGAACATTCAAAATTCAATAGCTGAATTTCAAATTTTAAAGCATTTTGAATTTCAAAAAGGTTCCAGTAGTTTGTTTCATCAGCTTTATTTATGGAAATCCAAATTTCAATTGGCAACTTTTTTTTCAAAAAGGGTACAACTATACAGCTTGCATCCTCAAGATTTTTTCCATACTCTTTAAGGGCTCTGATGTGGTATTCATAATCGGAACTGAACGGCATTAAAGAATCTGGAGTAGTAGCAGTTGCAGGATCAAGATTCAATAAAGCATTCAAATGAGATTGTACCAATACTTCCTTATTACTGAAAGTGGTCTGAAGCAGCTTCAATGCCTCATCATAGATTGAATCTCCTGAGCCTAATTTTTCCAACATATTTAAGGGCCAATCTTCTAATCGGTGTTTCAAACAAGCAAATTTTAAAGCTGGAGGAAGATCTTCCCGATTGTGAATCTCACTTTCAAAACCCTCCCAGAATCGAAACCAATCTGCAGTTTCACCATTAAATTTTGCTTCCAAACTTTGGTCAGAAAGAACTTTAAGAAACGATTCTGCTCGTTTAATTATTCCATCAATATCCACAGGAGCAGCTGATGGTTCTTCCACACACTGAGTAAAAGAATTTTTTTCAAGCAATATCTCGCTGAAGTCTTCGCAGTGGTCTATGTTGTCTTTAATTTTCTTTAACAAAGCAACCATGCTTTTAATCTTAGCCTCATTAAAACTTGAGCTGTCTAACAGCTGTTCAAGCATACAAGCAACGCTGGTGCTAGATATATCAGATATAAATTGGGCAGTAATGTTATCCGAGACAGAATTGTTGTTGAATACTTCCATTTTGAAGAATTATTCTAAATTTACAACTAAAGTAACTATTTATTACTACTAAAAAAAAAATAAGCTACAAATAAAACGAAATGCAAAAAAATTAAACCAAAATATTTTTAAACAAATAGCAATACATTAAAAATATAAAATCATAATAAATGCAGAAATCAAATTATAATGTTACAACAATCGATTTACAAAATATTTAGAATTGCAAATCTTTCTTTACGAGACAAAAAATCAATTTCATTTCCCTCCTTACTATATACTTCCGAAAAGTATCAAAAGTACTTCCAAAAAGTGGTCTACCACCAATATAAAACTCTTCAAAAAATTTAAGCAGTGATGAACTTTTATATATAAAATATGGAAACAAATAAGAGAAAAAGAAAAAAGAAAAAAAAAGGACTAATATCTAACATATAGGAAAAAAAATTTACTTGGGAGTTCTTTGAAGTTTGTCTTAATTTCCAAGTGTCTTCAAAGTATTTATAAATGGCCTGCAAAGAATATATATATATATATATATATATATATATATATATATATATATATATATATATATATATATATATATATATATATATATATATATATATATATATATATATATATATATATATATATATATATATATATTACCCATCTTCTTTCACCATTGAAATGCGTCACAAGCACCGGAAACAGAAATGTAGAAGAATATGACGCAAGCCGAAAAGAAAGCCCAGCCTTACCGACCCTTTTATACCCTTAAGTGAGAACTGGTCACAGTCAAAAAAATCCACCCTAGGGCTTCATGGGGCTACGATGGACCCTCACTATGGCACCTCGTCAATGTAGGGTTCATCTCTTGGCCCATATGGACCACAACCATAACCCCTCACAAAACCTCGCCATTCACACCATCATGTTATGCACCTTTCTTCTTGCCTCTGCCAGACTCGCATTCCTATCCTAAAGGCATTCTTTTACTGACTAAATCCACTTTTTCTTCAGTCTCCCAGCTTGTGGAATCCCAGCACACTCACCACTATACATCCTCTTCACCAACCGACTATCATCCATCCTTTCCACATGACCAAACCATCTCAATGTACTTTCATTTATTTCCTCATTTACTCCTTTCTTCACACCACACAACTCCCTAATACGTTCATTCCTCATTTTATCAATTCGTTTCACACCTAACACGCCCCTAAGATTGTCCATCTGAACACATTGCATTTTAGATATATACCTCTTACTCCAGACCATGCTTTCACTACACTACTATACATTAACACAGGTAACAAAATACCATCATGTAAGACCCTAGCGCACTCAAGACTTAGTCCCTTTACATCCACCAACGATTTAATTGCATCAGCCACTTTCCTGCCATCCACAACTTTCCTATTACACTTCACATCATCCATTCCCTTTTCATCCAACATATTTCCTAAATATTTAAACTCAGACAATTGTTCCAGCTGCTCACCATCTAACATAACCTGTAAACAATAAATGTTTATTACGGAAGTTATCTTTGAACCCTACACAGAACAGGTGCTTCAAGTTGGTATTTATTCATTGATTTGTTGAGGAACTGTAATAATTATTCATTGCCTCTACGTTTCCTCACGTAATTTGCATTCAAGCTTTTATGTAACTAATTAAAAACTGGATTTCTTTCCCTTTTATCAATTATTTATAGAATTAAAACTTGGCTGAGAACACGTTGGTGGCGCTGGTTTGAGATAGCCGGCCTTAAAGTTCGATTTCCTGTAGTCCCCCTGTGTTACCCTCTGAGAAGGGGATAAAGCACGTTAAAATTTTTTTTTGTTATTAATAATTAAATCTACTCTGAAACTTTGAGGGAAAAAACTGATTAATAAAATTTAATAAATATACACTTTATTATACAGTATATGTTATAATTTACCATTGCCAGAGTGATTTTTGCCCTTGTGGCTAATGAAACAAAGATTCGATTCTCAAATGTACTTAAACAATTACATATGAAACAAACTATTTCTATAAAATATTACGAATTCTTTTTCATTATTATATAAAGAATAATAAGTAGCCAAATTAAAATTTCAGAATTCTCTGCATACTTTGATGAGCTTCTGCACTTTCCCACCTTCCTGCTCTCGGTTTATTCCATAAAGACCATGTTTAGATCATCCAAGATGACCCGGAGTTTGCAGGAAGGAAACGAATTATCTCACACACACACACACAAAAAAAAAAAAATAAATAAAAAAAAAAATAAAATAAAAATAAAATAAAATAAAATAAAAAACTCACAATCCCAAATGTCGATTTAATAACCCTTTCATCATTTTACATTTTTACAAGCTTTTAGGAACTGAAGATTCGTTTTGAGTAATATTATTACCATATGAACTGAGAAAAAGACAGATTTACAGCTACAAACTGTACCTATATAAGCAAAGTCACAATTTAGTTCAATCTTTTAACAAACACAAACAAACATAAACAATCATATAGTTATATCTTTTGGGATATCCAAGATATTTAAAATATCAATATTATATTATATTTTGAATTTAAACTTCTGTAATGGAGTCACATAATCTAACAAAAACAAGATAACTGTCTCTCCAAAGTTAACTGCGTTTTTAGAAGGTTGTGAAAAGTATTTTTTTGTCTTTTGTTAACATCAAGGATCCAGATAAACGGGTACCTTACCAAACTCAGGAAGTGATTCTTTGATTACTTTCCAGAACTTGATTCACATATTGTCAGTTGAATTCCACAAACCATGAAATTACCATGTGCCAGAAGAGCCTGGAATACTGGCACAGGCACTTTTTCAACTTCTCCTCAATGCATTGAATTTCAGAACAAGGCAAATCTTGAGTTTTTTTATTATATATCAAGAGCCACAGTGCTTCAAAATTGCATATCAAAAGTGAAAACAGCTGCTGCCATTAGCAAAGCTGATTTCTGCGGAAAAGAATTTTCTATTCTCAGAAACTTAAACAAATGACAAAAATAAGTTGAACAACAAAGACTATCCATATTGCCCAGACATCAAATTGCCTCAATTTTGAAGTTGAATCAAAATGAAATAACATTTTTTCAAAACGTGAAGTGAAAATAATTTCAATAAAATTCTTCTGTTTCCTAACAACATTTTTATTAATTTGTCCATTATTATTTTCATACTTCATGCAGAGTATTTTCATTTGATTATTTTGTTAATTTTTTTTAAAAAGTTAATTTATCAATTATAACTGTATAATACATACTTTCTTCAGCTTGAATGACTGTAGCCTCAATACAAATGGAACAATGAACTATTTTGAACTTGAGTGTTCTTCTAAGTTTCCAGTTTTAGTGAAATTGTATGTATGTATGTAACTTTTTTAAAAGCAAACTTTATTTTCAGTCATTTTCAAGTTTAAAAGATATCTTTGTGCACAGCTATAAATTTTGACTGATCATCAGTTTTTTTTTTCTTAAAGTTCCCACCTCACGGGCATATTCCTATTCAAGGAGGGGAACTTACTCTAGATAATTTCTACCTAGGATCCCAGATAGGGATCGATCCCGGGCCCTTGCCATGCGACTCTATCGTTCTGCCAATAAAGCCACGGTTGCCTTGCCTAATTAATATTCTTGTCAGCAAAACCATGTTGGTACTTAATTACAAAATATGATTGTCATTTATATTATGTTTAAAGATTCAAAAATTCTGTATTAATAGTTTAGTTAAATTTTGTGTTTTAAAGTTTTATGGATTTAAAACTATATATATTTTGAAAAAGACAAAAGAGCCCCTCTCGAAAAAGCCCAATAAAACCCACTCCAATAAAACCCGCTGGGCTGGTTTTAAAATATTAAAAAAAAATTTTTTTTTTTTTTTTGCAAATCCTGGACAAAAGTCAAGCTTTCGTGTAAATTTTTCTAAAATTATTTAAATTACAACTTCTGCTTTAAGAATTTTGCTTAAAAAGTTGTGTATAATTTCACTTATATAATAAGATTTTCTCAAATTTGTAGCCTTTAAATAAAATTAAAAACAATGATGGGACTTTTTTTTATTTTTTTTTTGAAATATGAAAATCATTTTTTTCTTCATTTTGTGCATGTACAAGAGCCTTCACTGCACACTAAAATGCGGCAATATTGGGTTAGAGTTCAACATCATGAACGACGACTAAACAAAAAAGAAGAGGTAGACAATTTATATGATTTTTGATCTCATATAGCAGGTTTAAATGATGCAAGGCATAAAGTACAAAGGACCTGAAAAACAAATATTCTGGTAAAATATAAAAAAAAGACGTGTTTACAGGAAAATATTGCACAGTGCATTGAAGAATTTAACATGCTCGTGAAGCATTAAATCCCTACAGGATATGAACTGACAGGGGAGTGGGACTGGCAAAATGGACAAGCAAGAGAGAGAAAAGGGTTACTTTACCATGTTACCACAAGTTATGTTTATGTGACCAATCCTCAAAACCAAGTTGCCTCTAAAACAATGAAAAAAAAAAGGCACACACAAACCCTTTATAAGGAGTTTCATTGTCCTTTATATGAAACTTTTCACCCTGAGCATCATTCAAAAATCTTGTCAGTAACAGTAACAAAACCCCTCTTGAAGACTAGTTACGTCCTGGGACTCGGGAGGGAGATCTTTTCCTGGATTTGTAAGTCTCTGCTTTGTCAGATATTGCATTTCCTGGGATGTCAACATGAGGAACCCAGCAGAAAACTATTTTTAGATGTATATTTGGCAAGACTTCAAAAACAAGAGTATTCCTTGAGGATCGAGTCTGAAGAGACATAACTGCAATTTCAGAGTCAAAGAAGATTGTACACAATTTGTTTTTATTGAGGGCTGAAACCTAGGTATTGGTACAATCAGCACAAATATCCCTGCTGTAAAAAAAAAACGGACCAATAGTTCAAGGTGGGGGGAAAGGAAATTGTCTTTGAGGAGGAATGAGTCAGTCAGATTATAATGTTAATAACATTCAGCAAACTTGTTCGGGTAGGTAAAGTCACAGGACGGAAAATTACATGTGCATGGCAAACCAGCAGAAGCGAGGGTCATTTCAGTGGTGAGATGCAAATAATAAGAAATAATTATAAATTTCAATTCCCACTTTACCAACTCGAATAAAAAATTTAAAGATCAAGAACTACTTTAAACTCTCAAGATTTTTAATGCAGTAACGGCAAATGAAAGAAGGTAAATAAAAGGAAGTGCGAAAAACAAAATATTTATGCAAATGTCAAAAATATAATTCCAAAAGCACTAAATAATTCTTACAAGAAAATCACAGCATATATATATATATATATATATATATATATATATATATATATATATATATATATATATATATATATATATATATATATATATATATATATATATATATATATATATATATATATACTACTATATATATATATATATATATATATATATATAATAATCAGCTACCCCTTGGTTCCCCAAAACTGGGGTTGGGGTGTGCAAACATGCACAACAAATCAGAGGCATGCATGAGCATTCCTTACAGTGCATAAAAAGTGATAGTGGGACCCCAACCCCGATACCCCTGTATATATATATATATATATATATATATATATATATATATATATATATATATATATATATATATATATATATATATATATATATATATATATATATATATATATATATATATATATATATATATATATATATATATATATATATATATATATATATATATATATATATATATATATATATATATAAGTCGAAAAGAAACTCCAGCATTAGCGCCCCCTTTATACCTATTAGTCACCAGGACGGACACGAAAAATTGCTGTTTGTAGGAGATTTTCTGTAATTCATTACAGTTTACGGCATAGTGTGTTAATACACTAATCTCAATACCCTCACCTCACTCATCCATAGCCAACACATGCAAAGGTTCCAACCTTTAATACACATACAGACACCTACATTCCTATTCGCCTCACGCACAGTAGGTCTGTGAGTCCTGAGCCTAGCCATGCCCACTGATAGCTGGAATATCTTGACTTGGTTCAGACTGAGGCTGAGGTTACTATCACCCTGATAACTGTGCACCTTTCCACTTTGTATGGGCCCCCTGGTAGGAAAAAACATAAAATAAGTACCTAACAAAGTGTAGGTTAGATAAATAAAAAAAAAAAATAAAAAAAAAAAATATATATATATATATATATATATATATATATATATATATATATATATATATATATATATATATATATATATATATATATATATATATATATATATATATATATATATATATATATATATATATACGGTGTCAAAAGTCGCGCAAAATAGGAATATTAAAAAATCAGCATCTTCGAAGAGTTCTTCCACAACTTATAAACACTTTTTAATTCTGACAATGCCCGATTTCCGAGCAAATTGGAGCATCTTGTAAGTAATGTTAATGCATTCCTCCTTAATATTATCTTCTAGTTGTTGAATATTTTATTGCAGAGTCTGGTATACAACCGACTTTAAATGAGCCCAAATGAAAAAATCTAAAGGTTTGGAGCCCAGGGTCCTTGGAGGCCGTTCAATAGGACCTCAATGTCCAATCCATTTAATAGGAAATAGTCCAAAAGTTACGCACACTCATTGTAAATTGTTGTTGCACATCCTGCTGGAATGTGATTTCCTTTAAATTGCGTAATGGAACATCTTAAAGAATATCCATGAAGAAAGTCAATAGCATATGCTGGTATGAATCACCTGTAATGATGACATTAAAAATTTAAGGACTGATAATCCAACTATCACATATTTCGGCCCATACCATAATCCAAGGATCATTTTGCATGTTAAGTAGCTTTCAACCAATCTGCATTATTGTCAGATCAATAGTGACAGTTGTATCTATTAACATGACTACCGAGATGAAATATGGCATCACCATTAAAGAATACAGAAGGATACCCATGTCATATACTATAAAAAAAAATCACAAAACTGTTTTCAACTATCTTTCTCACCCCTGAGCAGTTGCTGAACGAGACGAACATTAATTAAAGAAGTGATATCTAATAAGAATACACAAAACAAACGTTTGATTAACACCTGTCTACTGACACAACTTCCTTGTTGATTTTATTAGGATGTTTCAAGACTTACCAAGACACGCATTCTTTGTTCAGCTGTGTTTGGCAGCCTTAAACTTCGATAGCGATCACGAACATTTCTTGTGTATTTAAAATGAAATGTTTAATTAGTCATCTAAATGTTGAAGGATTTACTTAAGGACTGTGTGTATTCTGCCTGTTGAACTCCATTGCAAGGGATCTCTTCGTAGCATTTGGTCCTATACATTAACACCTGGGTGATTCATTCATCATTTGTTAATTTGTCAGCCATGTTTCTTCACTACTACGATCTACAAACATGCTGGTGATCTCTCTGACGGCACTAAGTTATATATATATATATATATATATATATAATAATATAATATATATATATATATATATATATATATATATATATATATATATATATATATATATATATATATATATATATATATATATATATATATATATATAAATATATATATATATATATATATATATATATATATATATATATATATATATATATATATATATATATATATATATATATATATATTTATAAAAATATTTCTATATATATATATATATATATATATATATATATATATATATATATATATATATATATATACTATATATATATATATATAAAAAGAGTTATAAATTTTTTTTTATAAGTGGAGTGCAAACAATTCCTTTCTTAATAACTTAATTACCACCTTTGATTCTCCTTTATAACATTCTTATATTCAAAATTCTTTTATGTTATTATTATTATTATTATTATTATTATTATTATTATTATTATTATTATTATTATTATTATTATTATTATTATTATTAAGTATTATTACTATTATTTGTTTTATTATTTTTATTATTATATCTGGGGGCAAATGAAGGAAGCAATTGTTAGTAGTGCAAAGGAAGTGTGGATGTGCTAAAGTAGGAAGTAAGAATGTTAACAGCGAATGGTGGAATGAGGTGATGAAAGCGGTTAAAGGAAGCGTGGTTGAATGTACTAAAAGCAAATGATGAAGTTTCAAAAGAAAGATGCTTGGAATTATATAAGGAGGAAAAAAGAAATACTAAAAGGGCATACCGAAGGAGAAAACAAGAGGTAAATGAACAGTTTGGAAGGAGGATGAATGAGGACATACAAGGGAATAGGAAGCTCTTCTGGAAGCGCGAAAAGGTTAAGAATGAGAATAAGGAATCTGCTTAGAATAATGAATAGGGATGGTGTAACTGATGAAATGGATGTGAGGGGGGTGCGGAAAGAACACTTCAAAAATCTTTTAATATATTCATGAGTATGTGTAATGATGATATCTTGTTAGCTGGGAGGCCATGACGTTTGTTTGTTGCAGATGTGTGTGA
>JABUQX010086841.1:0-10000 GCA_015478945.1 Trachelipus rathkii
ACGAATATCACACGCTCATTACCCCGTAGGGACGAGGGCCGAGAAGAGAAACCCGCGACACCCAACATATACCAAAGAGCGGGGGTTCCGGAGACCTCCCAGGAAGAGGGGGAGGGAAATATAATAGTCCTACCCACCTGTCTCGACCAGGGACAAACAAGGCCGGAGAGACCCCGACACTCCTGCCATCTTTTTTGCGGTTTACCCTTGGAGTATTTTCCTTAGTTAAAAAATAAAATAATATTTTTAAAAAAAAAAAAAAAAGAAAACCTTACGGGAAGTCGTTTTAAAACCGAACAGGGTCCTATATATTGTGGAATCATCAAATCCCTATAAATAGAAAGCTCTATTTATGGCTCCAAACGATCCTCTTACTATTTTTTCTAGGGCTAACGAGTACCGGTTTCAAAGGGTCAATAAACTGACTTTCTCTTATATATATATTATATATATAAATTATTACTATATATATATATATATATATATATATATATATATATATATATATATATATATATATATATATATATATATATATATAAATATATATATTATATTATAATTATATAATGAATAAGTTAACGCCGAAACCAAAATAAAACAAAATTTAGGTAGTTGTTTATATAAATTTACGTATATAAAACTACAGTTAAATTGAAAATTTAAACATTTCTAGGGCGAAACTGAAAACTTTTAGGGGCAAAATAAAAAAAATTTTATTGACTTGTTTGGGATCTAGTTTCTCGGCGACCATTTTTTTTTAAAATTTAATAAAAATGTATTGGAGCTAGTCGTGCGGTCAAAAGGAAAAAACGCGGGGGAAATTGGAAAGGAAAGTGATTTACGCAAGGGTGGTAGCTATGCTCCTGTTTTTCTTTTATACGGAATTATGAAAAAAAAAAAAAAAAAAAAAAAAAAAAAAAAAAAAAAAAAAAAAAATAAAAAAAAGAAAAAAAAAAAAAAAAAAAAAAAAAAAAAAAAAAAAAAAAAAAAAAAAAAAAAAAAAAAAAAAAAAAAAAAAAAAAAAAAATAAAAAAAAAAAAAAAAAAAAAAAAAAAAACAAAAAAAAAAAAAAAAAAAAAAAAAAAAAAAAAAAAAACTAAAAAAAAAAAAAAAAAAAAAAAAAAAAAAAAAAAAAAAAAAAAAAAAAAAAAAAAAAAAAAAAAAAAAAAAAAAAAAAAAAAAAAAAAAAATATAAAAAAAAAAGAAAAAAAATTTATAACTAGGAGTTCTTGACATGAATCTGACTTACCTTTCTATAACGCGCACCACCATAAACCTACCCTAACCTAACCCCAAACCTCATCACCCCTGGAGCACCATAATCGGGAAAAAAAAAATCATTTCACCACTAGAAGAAAGATTATCGGTCATAGAGGTACTTGCCAAAAATCTATCTTTCTGATCCGGACCCCTCCCCTTCCTTGTGGGCACGTTAAAAAGTAACTTTCTGGTCCATATTTAATACCAGCTATAGAAATATATAAGGATTTTGATATCTACATATGACTGCTTCTTATATATATATATTATTATATATTATTAGATATATTAATATTGTTTTTATTATATAGTATATATATTATTATTATATTACTATATATATATATTATATAAATTATAATATATAGGCATAGAAATTAATGTATATTTTCTTATAATTATATTTATTTATATATATATATATATATATCATACTATATTTATAGGCGCGAATATCGGATCATAAATAGAGAGACCTGATCTCCGCCATGGCTACTTCAAGATAAGCCTACTAAGGGAACGGGACACCCCTGTTATGCCAATTTAGTTTCTTCACCATAGAAAAAATAGCTTAGAAATTATGAATAAGTATTTCATTTCTTTACCCTCTGACCATACGGGACATTGGTGTTCGCATAAAATAATATATTCTAGAACTATATATTATATATATATATATTTTATATCTATATATACTATATTATATATATATGATATATTATATATCATAGTATATAATATATATTATGAGAATATTATATACTATTACCAATAAGAGGTGTACGAAGAGGGTTTTTTCACTATCCGGGATGCGGCATGAGGAGCCGGTGAGGAGTGGATTAGAAAAACATCACTATCTTCGGTTTGCGTATGCGGATAGCGGATAGTTAGGTTTTTAGAGTTTTAGCCACAAGAATTCATATATATATATATAATAAACTATTATAATCATATTATTATATATATATATATATACTATTATATATATATAATTATATCCTATATATAAATATATATATATACTATATATATATATATAGTATATATATATATATATATATATTTGTACTTGTATATACCTGTTTGTTAGCCAGATTGCCGAACGTGTGATGGACCAACTACTCTTGCAACCACAGACCAAATCTTCTTCCCCAAGCCTACCATCCCTTTGGAAAACGGCTCTATATATTAAAATTAATAGCTTCAAATTGTTACTTCTCACACATTAATGCTTCAAAAAACCTCCTAAACCGGCGCGCTTCTGAAGCCCCCCCTATTTCAAGGGACGGAACGGTTTGCTTCTCCTTTTCTTCATAATCGGAGATATCTACCTACATTTGTTGAAGGGCATGCTCAGTATTCCCTGGCGAGTTCTACAAGATGTGGAAAACTTTTCACAATTATTCATGCCATCAAACAAACAGAATGGAATCTTTATCCGATTCCAAGAGTTCTTCTCTTTAGTAATCTTCGATCAATATCGACAGGTGATCTTTTAACACCTCCTGAACACAGACTCTTCATGGCGCCATAGAAAACCACAAAGCATTCATGAGATTCAGCAATGGATTTCGCTAACAGATACACTGTACACAATGTGGCTCTGTTGTTCTGAATATATATTTATCCTTATTTGTTGGCTGGTGAAATTTCCTGTCTTTAAGCAGCATATTCAATCACATGTCATCATACTACAATATATTTCTGCCCTCTGTGAAAACAGTGGTTCAAGGATAATTCCCACACTTGGTTTTGTAATCTAGGACTTCCTAGAAAACAAACGTTGACTAATATATAACATGCGTAATTCGCATTCGTTTGCCAGAATTTGAAAATCTATTATTTTTTTTTTTCTATTTTTTCTCCAGCGATGAGTGTTGTTATCTTTGAAAAAGTACCTTACTTTAACTAGCAGTATTTAAGAAACAGCTTACCGTATGCAACTTGCAACTAGGCAGGAATCCAGTCAGACAAAACAAGAAATTTTTGAGCTAATAGTCTTAGTACCTCTTCATACGGTTTAAGAAGAAATTTTACAATTACGCTTAAAATGCACACGCATAACATCACTGTCAGCCTTTCATTTTGTTTTGTTCGAGCTAAGAAGGACAGCTTCATTTATTTCTCTCATCCTCTCAAGCATGTTTAAACTACTATTCAACGAGTCTGACATCGTTTGCGTACAGAAGTTGAAAGTAACATTTAGTTTCATTATTCAATAAAATGATATATTAGTATCCGCTAGTTCCGCAAGAAAATCCGATGCGGCATGCACGGATGTGGTATCCGATATACCCTATTACCAAAAATAATAATAAAATAATAATACTATAATATAATAATAATATAATATAATAATAATTAATAAATTAATAATAATAATTAATAATAAATAACAAATAATAATTAATAATAATATATATATTATATATATAATCACTTTATATCATATATAATATATTATATATATATGATATACTATTATATATATATATTAATATATACTAATATATATATATATATGTACTATATATATATATATATACTATATATTATATATATATACTAATATACATATTATATAGTATATATATATAATATATATATATATATATATATATACAGCTATATATATTAATATATCATATTATATTATATATATATACTTAATATTATAATATAATATATATATATATATAATATATATATAATTATATATATATTATATATATTTATTATATATTATATATAAAATATATTATATATATTATATATATATATTACTATTATATTATATATAATATAATACTATTATATATATGTATATGAGAATTGTATATCTATTGCCCAAAAAATAATACAATATAATAATCTGATATAATAATAATAAATAATAATAATAATAATAATAATAATAAATATAATTAATAAAATAATAATAATAATAATAATAATTAATAATAATAATAATAATAATAATAATAATAATAATAATAATAATAATAATAAAACATGATTCCATTCATTCAGACACCTATTCCATTTCTTCCAGTAGAAACAAAGCTTCGATTACCTTCTGCTAAAATCGATTCCAAATAATATCAAAAAATCAAAACGAAGGGAGGAAAAAATCTGACGAAGTTCAATACTATCACGAAGAAACTTTCCTCCTGAGGTGAGAGATTCTTGAAAACGAATCCGACGGTCAGGTCATGAGGGGGCTGCGTCAGCTTCGTTTAAGGACAATGCATAATCACTGTATGAATATTTAATGAAGAGGCTTATTTTACATTCTCACAACGAACACGAGAATATATTATATTATTATATATATTATATACTATATATATTTATATATTATATATATATTATTATATATATATATTATATATATCATATTATATATATATATAGTTATATATATATTTGTAAATACCCCCTAATGTATTTTCACCATGCTAGGATACGATCCTGGACCCTTGCAGATGAGCGTGCATGTGTTTGACCACTACGCTACGACGAGACAAAAAGAAGAAACGAGAATACTTCTACTGTCAAAAAGAAGAGCAATTACTACAGGTTCCTCCCGCTCCGCACCGTAGTAATGCCTCTTCTTGGACGTAGAGTCATTCTTGCGGCTTTCTCTTTTTGTTTCTCGGCGTAGCGTAGTGGTCAAACACTTGCACGCCTTCATCTGCAAGGGTCCAGGATCGTATCCTATCATGGTGAAAATAACATTAGGGGGTATTTTACAAATACAAATTTGATTGCAGGTATTTGCATTTTCACTTATACATAATAACCCCCGGTCTGGTATTATTATTCACCAGCCGCGGTGGTACCCTTGTTTGGCCCTACGTCTCGAAGTGCGAGCGGAGGAGGAAACCGTAAGGTACATTGCTCTTTTCGGACAGTAGAAGTATTATCTCGGTTTCTTCTTTTGCTCTCGTCGTAGCGTAGTGGATCAACACATGCACGCTCATCTGCAAGGGTTCAGGATCGTATCCTAGATGGTGAAAATACATTAGGGGTATTTACAAATACAAATTGATCTGCAGGTATCGCATTTCACTTATATATATAATATATATATATATATATATATATAATATATATATATAGTATATAGATATAATATATATATATATATATATATATATATATATATATATATATATTAATATTAATATATACTGAAAGGCGCATTGCAGTCCATGAGAAGCAAGGGAAGCAACGACTAACTCTTTCCAAGAAATGAAAGATAAGTTTCATAAATTTAAATTTTTCATCTTAAACCAATTACATTAATTACTACAATTATTCATTCTATTTTATCAATTTTTATTTGCTTGGTAATCACATAAATAGTATTGAATACGATTTATTGTCTACACATTAGAGAGAGAGAGAGAGACGAGAGAGAGAGAGAGAGAGGAGAAGAGAGAGAGGAGAAGAGAGAACGAGAGAGAGAGGAGAAGAGAGAGAGAGATGAGAGAGAGAGACTTATGTAACTGACTCATCTTCAATAAGGTAAATGACAAAAATTCTTTGAAAAAGAATCCTTTTTCCTCTGAATTACTTATATTTTATTATTTTTTTTTAACAATAAATCGTTAAAAATTAGCTTCTTCCTATTCCAAAAGCACATTTTTTTTGCCTAATATTCGAAATTATAAACACAATTAAATTCTTTAAAAATATTTAACTTTAAAAATTTCAAATTTACATTAGAAAAATAAAATGCATGTCTTATAGTTAATTAATCAGCTCTCCGAAAGGAAGTTTTTTTTCCTATGTTACCTTTTCAGCGTCTACATATGACGTCACCTCTCTGAATTATTATTTTCTTTTGCACATTGAAAGAAATTGAGAAAAGTAAATAAATCAAATTAAATATAATGATTCCAATATTTATATACTACATTTTAAAATAAATTTGAAATAAATATTCAATGTACATTAGTATTTCTATGACCAAAAATAATTGACGATGGCAATAAATTTTTAAAAAATAGTCATACCTGAAAACTATCTTATGAAGTGAAGTGCAAATTTTTGAAATTAAAGATATAATATTATATATATATATATATCATATATATTATATATATTTATTAATATATATATATATATATATATTATTATTATTATATATTGAGGTTCTTTGTGATTTCGCAACCCACTAATTTTGTAAGGGTTTGGTAAATAGTAATATCAACTCATAATATTGTGTTGTTTAAACAGAAAGAAATTGTTAAATCTCGCAAAATGATTTTAATGCAAGCACTTTATGCGTTCGCGAAAAGGAAAGGTTTATACACGAGAAAAGACCATATATTAAGTTTTTTTTTTGAGCTTAGCGCATTCATTAATTATTTACATTGCATTTATTATAATACATTTTTTATAGATTTCTTTACTGCTTGCTCTCGATATGTTTTATATATAATAATTAATAATAATATAATAATAATAATAATAATTAATATAATCTAATAATTAATAATAATAATAATAATAATAATAATAATAATAATAATAATAATAATAATAATAATAATAATAATAATAATAATAATAATAATAATAATAATAAATTATAATATAATTATAATTATATATAATTATAATTTATATAATTATAATTTATAATTATAATTATAATTATAATTATAATTTTAATTATAATTATAAATATAATTTAAGGCCAGCCTCTAGAAGAGACACAATACATTGTTGGAATCCTAGCAATATTTAAGTGAGGAAAATTATTATTATGTATTATTATTAACATTTTAGTCCGGAAAATGTAAAAAAAAAAAAAAAAAAAAAAAAAAAGGGTAAAGTATGGTAATACACGGCAATTGTAGGGGCTCAGAGCCGACGGGGAAACACAGGGGGGGACGTATTTCCATACCCCGTAGGGGAGGGGCGGAAGGAACCCCGCGACACCAATACACAAAGAGCGCGGGGTTCGGAGCCCTCCCCGGAGTGGTGGGAATTAGTACCTACCCCGTTTAGTTTCCCCGGAAGCCGAGAGGACCCGACTCTGCATCGGTGCGTATACCCTTGGAGGTATTCTTTAGTTAAAAAAAAAAATTTAATGAAAGTATTTTATTTAACGAGTACGTATTAAAGGCTCCTAAATTAGGCCTTCTACTCATCATACTATAATTCATTAACAATTTTTTACATTTCAAATCTAAAATTTTTTACCAGGATTCCAACAAAGTATTCCTTCTTCCTGTTAGACTATTGTAGTTTTTGAGATTTTTTTTTTTTTTTTTTTTTTTTTTTTTTTTTTTTTTTTTTTACATTTCCCCGCACTAAAATGACCAGCATTTCCAGCAATTGTATTTCCTTTTTCCGGATAGAATGTTGTACGTATTTTTAGATATGGAGTATGACTCTTTAAAAAAAAAAACATTTTAGACAAGACCAAGATCATTCACAACACATTGAACGTTCTTTCCAAACAATAGTGTTAATTTATTTTCATACATAATTTCAATTTTGAAACATATTACTAGTAACACTGATATTACGAATATTAGGAAAATAATTTCATTACATTAAATTCTTTATATTTTAAATGGTCTTCTATTTGAAATATTTAATAATTTTATACTTTTTAAACTTCACGGAAACAGATAAAAATAAAAATAAAAAATTAATGAATTTTAAATAGAAAAAGCCTTAAAGGCTAGTTCTTGCTGCATAATAGAATGCGTAAAACCTTCTTTACAGTTTTTCTTTTTTTGTTGTGCATGGAGAATCATAAAGTACCTATTATATATATATATATATTATATATTATATATATATATATATATTATATATTTATTATAGTTATATATATATTATATATAATATATATATATATTATATTATATATATATATATATATATATTAATATATATATTAGTATTGTAGAGTTTACATAGCTTTCCTGCATTAAGCAGCTTCATGACTTAAAGTTCATTGGCAGAATATATACTCATATATATTATATATATATATATTTTATATATATATATATATATTACTATATATACTATATTATATATTATATACTATATATATTCTATCTATATATATATATATATTATATACAGTGGGTATCCAGGAATTTTTTTCGGGGGGGGTTAGACAAAAATCGTTCCTTATGATTAATATATTATATATATTATATATAATATTATTATATATATATATAATATAATATAATATATATATATATATTATTATATAATATATATATATATTATATATTATAATATATATTATTATATAATTATAAAAGTGGCTTTTTAGGGGGGGCCAGAGGGGCCATGGCCCCCCCCCCCGAAATTTTTAGACACTAAAAATTTATTAGGTTATTATATCGTTAATAATATAAAGTGCAGAAGTTAAATTAATTATATAATTCGTCGCTGTCAGGAACAAATCTCGTAAGTTATTTATTAAAACTAAACTTGAAACTATCAGAGAAAATGCACATTATTTATTTCATCAGAATTTTTGAAGAATGTAGTAAGCGCATCTGAATCTGAACGGTATTGAATTGCTGTAACTAAGATTAACAAATTTCCAAAAATTACAGACGCCAACCTCCTACTTCGACCCACAGCTTATTACTCGCACACCCTTTTTATACCAATTTTTGGATGATTTAATATCGGCATTAGGAGAGAAGCTTTTAAATTTTCCTTTGCCAATCTGTCATACCGAAACGGGTTGAATAGTGCTATGAGAAGATAAAAAGATTGTGTAAATATTTTACAAGGTAAAGATCTCGAAAAGAGCTTTTAATTATATTATTCTATAAATATATATATATATATCATATATATAATATATATAGGTTAATATATATATATTAATATATATATTATATATATTTATATATATATTATTAGTATTTATATATAGATTCTTTATATATATATATATATTATATATATATATATTATATATATTATATATATATATATATAATTATATATTAATTTTATAATATATATATATAAGAACGATTTTTGTCTGGCCCCCCGAAAAAATTTCCTGGATAACGCCACTGTATATATATAATTATATAATTATATATATATATATATAATATATTATATATATATATATAATATATTATATTATATATATATATATATTTTATATATATATATATATATATATAATATATATATAGATAATATATATATATACCAAATATTAAATTTCTAAGGAAAAATGGGAGTAATTTATATAATTTACTAAAATCATCTGCCTAAATTGTTAACATTAATTCCCCCCCCCCCAGCCGGGCATGAGATTGAGTAAAATCGAAGATAAATCTTTAGTTTTTGTCAAATATTCGATGTATGTAGAGGTCAAGTCTAGTAGGTCTTCATCTCCAATAGTATTTCTCAAGTACGTTTTCAGAAGTCTTAATGTTGAAAGCTTCTTTCTACTGAAGCAGTGGACACGGGTAAAATTGCCAGTATTTGCAACAAGATGTAAAATATTTGGAACTTGCTGACTGCCGAACAAGAAACTAGTCCGTCAATTGCTGTTTTTGGACGATCTCGGTATGTGATGCCATTCCAACTTCATAAATCCATTCTGCTTTTACTTGGAATATTCTATCAAGCTTTTCGAGATCTTAAATGTACACATCTTTATCGTTCTTAATGCCACATCTACACCTGTAGCTTGGACAAAATATGAAGGGAGGACAAT
>JABUQX010086841.1:12500-17500 GCA_015478945.1 Trachelipus rathkii
TTGCATTTATTTGTTTATTTGTGTTTACTTTTATGTGTCTATTTGTGTTTAGAAGTGTTTACCTTCTCGTATACGAGAAGGTAAACACTTCTACAGGCAGGCAAGTACTTCTACAGATTAGGTAAGTACTTCTACTGGAAGGTAAGTGACTTCTACGGAAAGGTAAGGCATTTTACGGGAATGTAAATAACTTTTACCGGAATTAAAGGTAAGAACTTCCTACAGGAAGGAAACTACTCTACCAGTAAGCATACGTATCTTTACGGGAAGGATAGTGACTTCTATATCATTATTAAGATACTTGGTGGGCAGGAATTAAAAAAGGATATGTTTTTGTTTTTGCATTGTTTTGTTTTTGCATCAGTTTTGATTATTGGCTGTTTGAAGGAAAACATCGAATGTTTTTTCTTTTTTTTTAACTCTCGTGACCTCGTCATAGGATATGTTAAAAGCATCTTCACTCTGGAATATAACTAGGATAGGGAAATTTATGTATAATTTTTAAAAGCATTATTGGTCTACGATGTATACACACATAAGGATTCCTACTAATGTGTAATTAAATAATCTCTCTCTCTCTCTTCTCTCTCTCTCTCTCGTTCTCCTCTTATTCTCTCTCTCTCTCTCTCTTCTATCTCTCTCATTCTCTCTCGTCTCTCGTCTCTCTCTCTCCTCTCACCTCATTATACCCATCGTTGGTTCTTCCCCTCCTCTCTCTCTCTCTCTCTCTCTCTCTAATTAATCTAATGCTCTATTTCGTAATCATTCTTTGTAATAGTACTTAAAGATCGTAGTATGTCTTGTATATTTAACGTCATTGGAGATCGTATTATCAATAAAAATTATTATTATTATATTATTATTATTTTATTATTATTATTATTATTAATTATTATTATTATTATTATTATTATTGATTAATATTATGTATTATTATTTAAAATTCATTTATTATTACTATTTTAAATATTATATTATTATTATTATTATTATTATATTATTCATTATTATTATTATTATTATTTTTCTTATTGTTAGGTAATTCTTTTGTTTATTGTTATTATTATTTTAATTATTAATATTATTTTAATTATTATTATTATTTTAATTATTATTATTATTATTATTATTATTATTATTATTATTATTATTATTATTATTATTATTATTATTATTATTATTATTATTATTATTATTATTAAAATTTTCTTAAATTAAAATTATTCTTCATTATTATTATTATTATTATTATTATTATTATTATTATTATTATTATTATTATTATTAATATTATTATTATTAATATTATTATTTTATTATTATTATCTATATTAATTATAATTATTATTCATTAATTATTTAGTTTACTTTTTTTTTTACTCAATTTATTTACAATTTATTTGATTTATTTTTTTTTTTTTTTTTTTATTATTATTTTAATTATTAGTTTAATATTAGTATTATTATTTTATTATTTAATTATTATGTATTATTATATTATTTTATTAATTATTATTATAATTGGTTGTTATTATTATTATCATCATCATCATCATCATCATAATCATCATCATCATCATCATCATCATCATCATCTCATCATCATCATAACTCATCCTGAATCATCATTATCATCATCAAATCATTAATATTTATCATTATCATTATCATTATCATTATCATTATCATTATCCATTATTCATTATCATTATCATTATACACATCATCATCATCATCATTATTATTATTTATTAATAACATTATTATTATATTATTATTATTATTATTATTATTATTATTATTATTATTATTATTATTATTATTATTATTATTATTATTATTATTATTATATTATTATTATTATTTTTATTATTATTATTTAAAATTTTTATTATTACTATTTCTATTATAAGTTACTACTAATACTTTTCTTATTTAATTATTATTATTATTATTATTATTATATTATTATTATTATTATTAATTATTATTATATTATTATTATATTATTATTATTATTTATTATATTATTATTATCATTTACTACTAATACTTTTCTTATTATTATTAATTAATTATTATATTATTATTATTATTATTATTATTATTATTATTTTATTATTATTATTATTATATTATTATTATTATTTATTTTTATTTATTATTATTATTATTAAAAAGTAATATTAAAGCCAAAAATAAAATTTAAAAGGTTAATGAAAAAGACAGAAGAAAAACTTGAGTTGACATTTTTAGCAAAGTGTCAAAAAGAATTGGATAAAGAATAAGGTATTTTATTCCGTATATAAAGAAAGAGTTTCGGATTCGAAATTATTTACGAGGACTATGTCAAATCATCGACAGGAAAAATGTGTCGACAGGATATTAAACAAATTTCACTTGTCAAAAGCGTCGATAAATATAAATCTCATAGGTAAATATGGTCGACAAAAATTTTTCTGATATTCGCCAATACCGTCAAGACACTAAATCAACAAACAAATGTTCGACGCCTATCAAGTTTGACACCTATCAATCGACTTAATTTTTAACGATTATATATATCTGTTCCTTTTATACGATATTTTATATCGAAATTTACTTCTATATACTCCTATAAGCCTTTTCCACGTCTAGAGTCTCGAAAGGAACGAATCATTCAGCACTAGAAACCAGACGAATGTTCCGTCCCTAATCTACGTTCACAATATGCAAATAGTGGGCGGGAGGGGGAGGGGGCTTGATTAGCTGTGGCACGTGCCATTGGCCATACCTTTAAGTAAACTATATATAAATATATATATATATATATACATTATTATATATATATATATATATTATATAATATATATATATATATATATATATATAATATACTATATATATATATATATATATATAGTATATATATATTTATATACAGTATTATATTATATATATAATTATATAATTATATATATATATATATATATATATATATAATATGATACAATACATATTATATAATATATATAATGTATATATATATATATATACATATATATATATATTAAATAAAAATATTTTATATTTTAATTTATATATATATATAATATATATATATATATATAATAGTATATAATATATATATTACTATATTATATATATATATATATAGTATATATATATATATCCATCGGCATATATATATATATATATATATATATATATATATATATATATTATATATATATATATATTATATATATATATATATATTATATATATATATATATATAATATATATATGTAATATTTATATAATATAATATCTATATATATATATATATATATATATATATATATAATATATATATATCATTTATTTTATATTATTAATTTATTAATTGTAATAAAATAAATATATTAAATTAAATAAATTTAATATTTTAATATCTATTTGATATCTATAATATATATATATATATATATAGATATATATATTATATATATCATATATAATATAATATATTATATTATATATATATTATATATTTATATATAATATATTATATATATAATATAATATATATTTAATATATATATTTATATATATATATATATTAATTATATATATAATATATATATTAATTATATAATATATATATATATATATATATGTAAAGCATAACTTCTAAAAGCTAAGAATTTTTTTAAACATTTCATACTGTATAATATTATTATTATTTCGTTTGCAGTCAGTTTTAATTCAGTTATTTAAGAACCTTTTCTTTAAAAACGTATTACCTATATTAAGCTAATATCAAGATTCTTCAAAGAGTCGCAAAAATTTCAAGATTTTTTTTTTAAGAAGTTAATGGAGTTTTTTTAACGTTTTTTGTTTTTTTAATGTCAACTTGGGAGTAATTTTTGCGCTTTCGTATTTCCTACAGTTTTTAAAGTTGAAAAAAATATTAATATATACAAAAAAACTTTGTTTGTAAAATTTTTGCTATAAAAAATGGATTTTTGTTGCAAAAATTTATTTTAAAATGTTTAATAATATGCGGTAAAAGATTTTGTTTAAAACAATTTTGGCCGGAATTTAAATAGAAACTACAAATTTTGTTTGCTGGTGTCGATTTTCATGAGCCACAAAATCTATCTATCTATCTATCTATCTAAATATATATATATATATATATACTATATATATATATATTTATATATATATAGTATATATAATATATATTATATATATATATAATATATTATATATAATATATGTATATACTTATATATATATTTATATATATATATATAATATATATATATATATATATTAATATATATATATTATATATATAATATATATATATATATATACTGTATATATATGAGTGTTTGAATTTAAATAAAGAAATAATAAATAATACATATATATACATATATATATATATAGTATATATATATATTATATTATATATATATATAAATATATATATATATATATAATATAATATATATATTTATATATAGTATATACCGTGGCAGCGTGGCTTAGCGCCATGGGGAAGAAATTCGAGCATATATATATATATATATATATATATATATATATATATATATATATATATATATATTATATATATATATATATATATATATATATATATATATGTATCATATATATATATAATGTATATATATATATCCTATATATATATATTATTATTTAAAATTATTTAAATTTAATATAATATATATATTTATATATAAAATATATATATGTTTACTTTCGTTATTTATTTGTTAATCTATTTCGTTCTATTTTCTTGATTTAAATAAAAATCTATTACTTCATTGTATAATGCACTGATTTGTATTTCTTTAAGGTTTTTTGTTCAATAGATATTTCAATGTTAAGCTGGAAAACTAATTTGTAGAGAAAATTGGCACTTCCGGCTCATGAAGTAGTTTCCAGAAATGACTATGTTTAAAAAAAAAAAATGTTCAAATAT
>JABUQX010086841.1:22500-24759 GCA_015478945.1 Trachelipus rathkii
ACAAAATTCAGTTACACTAACCAATTGTTGCCATAAACGAGCACTTCTTGCGAAATTGTTGCAATTTACAGATCCAGCAGTCGTAAAGTATTTTTGTTTTTTCTTTTTAACATTTTGTTTCTTGTTTTTATTTACTAACAATACCCTAACATGGAATTGTAGGATTGTTCTCTAGTCGCTGTTGTACAAAATATCAAAGAAGTAACATTAACATTTGTAGATATGAGATATTTTTATTGAGAAAGATTTCTGTCACTCTCTCTTCTCCTCTCCCTCATTCTCTCTCTCTCTTCATCTCTCTCTCTCTCTCTCTCTCTTATATATATATTATATATATATATATATATTATATATATATAACTATATATATATAATAATATATATATTATATGTATATATATTATTATATATATATAAGTATATAATATATATTATATATTAGTGATGCAGGTAATATCTCCGCATCCGCATCCGCAATCCGCGCGAGCAATCCGCACATTATTAAAGGATCCGCATGCGCAATCCGCATCCCGCCGCTTTGCCCTGCGGATGTTGGCGCGGATCTTTATTGCCGAGATTTTGAATAAAGAATTTATAGTAAAAATATTCAAGATGAATCTTAAACGCAAACTTTAAACAAAGAGACATGGGATTCGACTCAACTGGTGTTAAATGAGACTTCATGATATCAACAGAATGAAAGTTCAAAAATTTTGGGTCAACAGAGTTACATGAGATTAGGGATCCAAAAAAAATCAGCGCCTCTAGAGCTTCTCTGTCTCCGGTGTAATATAATTAATCTCAACGCTAAGGAAACATTTTGCAAACCATCTTCAAATGAAAATCATGACGGTTTAAAAGAATGAAGATGGCATTAAACTAGAGCCTAGAAACGTTTTGGTCGTGGAATTAATGCACCTTCATCGACTATTGCAACTTACCTTAGTCTCGTTATAAAAGGCAAAGTTTTTTTGTACCAATATAAGAACAACTTAAATCATTACTTGTGTTGCAGTTGAAAAATTTCAATCCGAAGAGTCTATTAATTCGCCACCATAAAAAGAAAAAAACGAAATCTACAAGTAAATCAAACCTCTTCTACAAGTAAATCAATACAGATTCACTGGAAGAAATTTCTACAGTCAGTAGTGATGAAGAAACACACGCATTAACAAAAGATGTAATGTAAATGATTGAAAACTATTACCAAGAAAAACGAATAGATACAAATGATGATCCTATCAATTGGTGGAAAGTTAAGCAAAACCAGGCTTAAGTAAACTTGCAAGGAAATCTTCAATCCGAACAGTCTTTCCAAGTGAGAGAGTATTTGGCAATGCTGGGCTAATATATTGATGAAAGAGTAGCAGACTCACAGCAAGAAACGGCAGAAAAATGTGATGTTATATCAGCACAACTTCTTATATTTTGATTCAATCCTAGTGCAAAAAAGTATATTTTATCCATTGGTAAAATCTCTTTCATTAAGGTCGGAGGTTGGGGAAAGAGGTTGGAGCGGGTGCATTTGAGTTGGGTCCCGTCCGCACCCAGATACCAATTATATTAATAGATTGGTGGCTAAAACCGAAATATATCATAGCATATATATTATATTAATATATATTATATAATATCTATATATATATAAATATATATATAATATATATATATTATATATATATATAATTATTATATTATATTATATAATACATATATATATTATAATATATATAATTTATTTATATTATATATATATATATATTTACATATATATTATATATATATATATAATATATATTATATATAGTATATATATATATATATATATATATTATCTATATATATAATACTAATATATATTATATATATAACATCCGCTCCGCATCCCGCATCGCGATGTTAAACCTTTAAACATCCGCATCCGCTCCCGCATACCGCGGATGCGAACAAAATGACATCCGCTGCCTCACAATATATATATATATATATATATATATTATATATAATATAATATATATATATATATATACTATATTATATATAATAATATATATATATTATATACTATTTATATATGGTAAAGTTGACAGCGATACCCCAAAGATAGCTGGTACTTTTTTTGGCAATCTCTAATACTAAGAATTATAATAATAATAATTAAACTTACAATATGAAATATAAAATAAAATTTATTTACAAGTAACAGCCTTTCGACCATTATTTTAAAAATAAATATATACGTAAAATTATATTAACACT